>JAGSMP010000250.1:0-227500 GCA_029286625.1 Parnassius orleans | reverse complement strand
ATACGAGTACCAGATGCCTTTCGTTTTAGATTTGCACAATATCTTTTCTAATTTTGCTAACATACAGTTTTAAATTTTGAGACATATTCAGTCGGATCTGGTATAAAATTAATGATGTCACCCTCTGCTGCAGCTAGCTTAGATAAACGATCAGCCTCTTCATTGCCCTTAAGGCCTATATGACCCGGGACCCATTGCAATATTAACGGAGTATTCCGTTTGTTATATATATTAATAAATTTCAAAATATCGTAAGCTATCGAGCTGCCTCTGAAACTAGAGACCGAGCTATATGCTGTAAAGCACTTTGCTATCGCAAAAAATAACTATTTTATTAATTTTATTTTTATGTGCATACATAAAAGCTTGAAAAATCGCAATGAGCTCCAGCGTCAAAAGCGGAAAGTTAAAAAGGCAAACTTAGCGCGTGCATTTCTAATTTATAAGTAGTATAATATAACAATATAGATTCTATTACCAAGTTTAAATGTTTTGTTAAGCTGAAACTGTATAAAAAGGGTTATTATAATATAAATTATTACATCTTTGATAATAACCACTGGGGATGAGGTGTTCGCTTCCAAGCAGTTTCTAAAATAAATTTTGTAAATAGTTTGTACAACCATTAATGTAAAATTTACTTTAAAAAAAGTCCCGCTGGGTTTCTTGCTGGTTCTTCCCAGGTCAGAGGGTTTTATTTCGAACCAGTGGTAAAGTAAAAATGACTTTCAATAAGAATAATTACACATGTGATCTATTATTCTATTCTATTCTATTACTTATGTACGATTCATTATGTACGATATTCTATTACACATGTTTATTTACTTGCTAATTGCATTTTTTATAGAATTTGCTAATTGCCTCTAACAAGTTTCTTGAATATTAATATTATAATTTCGAAATCTGCAATGTTAGGCGGTAGATACTTTTTACCATTTTATATAAAACATATTACTAATAAATAACAATAAAACATGTGAAACGAATGTGGTATGAGAATCGATATTAAAGTACAGCACTATTCGCTATCGCAGCGTTATTCTAATGAAATAGGGATACCCGAGAGATACTAGGCAATGCAGTGGTGAAAGTTTGAGAACAGTACATCAGCGGAGCCTAGAGCGAGACGTTTGGTACAAACATCAAAATAAAAGTACCGTTAATAAATATAATAATTTTTACAAATTAACAATTGTATGATTCAGAACCGTTTACGGTTATAACAAAATATTATTTTTTTAATTTTTGAAACTAATTAAAAATACGTTTTTATATGTTTGTCGATTGGTTACGGTCCATCAAATCCATCACCCCATTTCGTTCTGTGGGTGTAGTAAAAGGTGAAATATGGGATATGCCAGAAAGATCTCATGGCTTCCCATAGAAGACGGTATAACCATCTTGTTTACGTTAGACGTAAAATACAGGGACCAGCGACGGGGAGCATATGAGGCAATCAATGGGGGAGGCCTATGTTCAACAGTGGACTTTTTATAGGCTGTAATGGCACAGTTTAAATAGAGTAGTAATGGTAATGTTTCAATACTGAAACTTGTAATTTATGCCATTTTATGTCTGGTCGTACTATACGTATTGTGTGAAATAATTTGAAAAAAAAAATCGTATAACTTTACACAACATTTTTCTATAATAAATAAGGTGACTAAAAATTATATTATTATAGTTTTTCACAAACGCTTCCTACCCGTAAGCAGGAAAAATATGGAAAAGTAAATAAAAAGTAAATAAGGAACAATGATTAATTAGTTGACCTGAAGCGTCTTGCAATATTACATTGTTAATATTTCAGTAATGAGGATTAATTATTTTACGCTCACCAGATATTACTAGTTGGGATTGAGGTGATTTTATTTATCACTGAAATGGTCACACAGTCTCTTCATTGAAAAGTTGCGTTTTAAATAAAAGTTTTGGATTTCTTTGTATGTATATACGCAAAACAATACCTCAGAGCTGTGTTCTTTAATTCTGTACACATTTTTAACTTTTTTTAATTTTTCTACTTTGAGGAATATCCGTAGTTATTTTTATCCATTTCTAATCTAATTAATGTAAAATTTAACTTATATTTTAGCAAGAAACATTAATCTCTACACTTTTCTAACAAATTAACTTCCCCGCTCATTCCTAAGCAGGCGCCGCCATGATGACAGAAAAAGTCGTGAATGCGAATTTCATTGTGTTAGAATTGTAATTATATGACATTTATAATATTATTAGAATATTTTAATGATTGTTAATGTAATTTTATCATTTCTACATTATTATAGCCGTGCAATATTGTCGTAAGAGAATCCAATTCTCCGTTTTGTTTCGTGGATGTCGTAAATGGACAAAAAAGACATATGCCCTCCGATGGATGGATGTACATCCATCTCGTTTACATCCACGTAAAATATTAAAACCAGCGACTGGCAGCAGCATCTGTCATCTATTTTCGAGATGTTGACGGGCACAGGGCGAGCTATTTAAGAAAAGGGAAAGGCGGCAATGATGATGGGGTTGAGGATGATGATGGTTTATGATTTGGTATTGTTACCAATCATCATGTCCCCTCTGTTGATGTTTATTGAGCTATCCTTTGACTGCTTAGCTCGTGTCGGTCGATGACCGTCAACGGTTACGTTTGCGACTGCGGTTGTCAACCCGGTTGCCAAGCGTGACGTTAAGTCAAGTATACTAATTTTAAAAATAGAGTTCTTGATGTCACTCTCCCTATATTTTATTTTTATTTTCTCACGAAATTTACTGTAACGCAGTTGAAAATGAATAGGATTAAATAGAGCAAGCTTTAAACTCGGATAACTTTATATGATTTTGCAGAAAACATTTTGTGATGAAATCGCTTAGCAAAATTAAAACCCTTTTCTGGCCACGTTTTATTGTATAGTACACGTATTCGTTTACTTTGCTTCTATACGCTTTCGATGTCGTACTTTTAGAGTTTACTAATCTACACCTACGTAGTAAGCTACTTACTAAGCTAAGGTAATGTTTTAAAAATTATTTAAAACGTTACCTGAGCTTAATGGTTAGGTAGGTATCTAAGTTAGGTTTAGTAAGTACTTAGTTAAAAGGAATGTGATCTTTATTGATACGAGTGATGCTGATGATTCCTAGTGCGTTGGTAATAACCAATATTCAAATAATCTTTTAGAACTTATAAATATTTTACCATATATATTACGTGTTCCGTTCGGGAATAGAACCGTAAGTTACTTTCATATTTAAACAAAGCTTGCTTGTACGATGCTTTGTTGTACGATATCTTTTTATTTTTCGTTGAGTGCCATAAAATTCGATTGTTCATTTGTCATAATCAATCAACATCGACTTTTAAAGGGTTGTATAAAATACGGAGGATTACACATTGTAATATCATTTTTTTTTTAATTTTTGTCTATGACAATGAATGATTAGTATATCTGAGTCATTATCAAACATTCATTGTATAAATATTTAAATATATATAAATAATTTATTGTCATTATCAATCATTCATTGTCATTATATCATTACATATAATTATATATTATTATATTATTTGAAATCATCACCCCTTACTCTTTATTTTCTCCAGCATCACGGACGCGATTTATATACATATATTGCACATGGACAAACATCCCGACGTGGTGCAACTATTTGTAGACCACACAAACACTTGTTCGGTCCAGGGTTCGAACACGCGGTCATGCAGCCGCTTAGTCACTGCGCTACAAAACAGTCAACAAAAAATCAAAACTTTGTTTACCCTCCTTGCGGTATTCTCCCAAAACCCCAAGCTCCTTTACGTATATTCTTAGATTCTAGGTTAGAATGATCTTTCCACCTAATCGCAACAAAATGCGATTGGGGATAGAGGTCGTCATGTTTAGAAAACGATGTGCAATGCAGGAGACCACAACATAAGCAATGATTGTTCCTTCTAGTCTCCACAAGCTTGTCACCAATATCACCTCCGTATTGCAATCTTCTAAGTACACGTGTTAGGGAGTTGGACTTAGAAAATGAGGTTTTTGTATGTATGTTACGCAATATTTTGTCAATTGAGAACCGATTTTTTTAAATAGCTAAATAATAATATAATTATTTTTAACAGCTTTTTTTTCTTCAGACTGGTCCCATATAAATTTGAAGAAACTATTTCATCAATAAGGATGCAAAAATATGGAATTTATTACCTTGAGCTGCTATACACTTAAGAAAAGGTCAAAACTAGACTTTTAGTCAGTCCTTTAATGTTTCTATACACAATGTCTTATGTCCGACTTCCAAAGCTGTCATGTGAAAATTATTTAATTTTTTAGTTCTTGGAGTCAACTTTAATGTTTCAATGAAATTTGAATTTTCTACAAAAGCCTCTCTGCACAATAAATTTGTGAATAGATAGAAGAGGATATGGCCAAAGAATATAATGAAATGCTCCCTAAAACCTGGAACTTAAATTCCCGACTTTGGTAATAGAGAACAGCAGTAGCATTGCGAGAGTATGTCTCTGCGTCTATCAACATTCGGTTGACCCAGCGTGGAAATCTGTCACATCAGTTTTGCTGGCCTGCAATCGTGGACTTTGTACAGTTATTTACTAACAAGCTTTTGATGCTTACATAAAATTGTAATTAATAGTTTTCTTTCTTGCTTGCATGTTAAAATAGAACATTTTATCCGTAACCCTAACCTTAATTGTTTTAGCTGTAATTCGGTTTCATTGCGGTCTTGTTAATGAACTGTACTTCATCAAGTCTTCTCGTCACGTCTACCTCGAAACGTCAAAACAAGAACGTGCAACCGGTGCGTGTTGCTAATGATAACATATGACTTGAGACGTGGTCTTTTACTTTTGGCCGTATGAGGAAGCTCGTTCAGTAAGCTATGGAGAGGGTTATGTTCGTAGTTTCTCTGCATGATAAAATTGAAACGAGAATATCCGCAGTAGAACCATAATAACCAACATAGCCCTCAGTAAGCTGAAGTGGCAATGGACCGATCATATAGCTTGAAAACCAACAAATAGATAGGGACGAAAAATTTTCGAGTGGCAGCCTTGTACCTGTAATCAGTGTAGGACGGCCCACCACTAGATGAAGTAAGGGATGTAGGAAGTTGATAATGCAGATAGCTGTGGACTGCCGTTTGTGACATTTCTTGGGGTGACCTAGGTTCAGCATTGGACTTGTGCTGGCCGTACTGTACCGATAAAAATCCTGTAATAATCTCCGAAACATTCGGACGTTTTTTAACATTGTAGCGAATATTTAAAAATATCAATTTGATACCAAAATTACCGTCTTTTTATTTTATTATACAAGCTTTTTAGTAAAATTAATCGTATAGAAACAACAAAAAGTTCCCATACAGCCATATATACGAAAAACATAACCCTCTTTTTGAGAAAAAAATTACAAAATGATACTCATGCGGCTATGTTTTGCGTGCAAGATGTCTGATCTAAAGTAGTTTATATTATATTATGGATATCGTTGCGCAGAAAAGAATTTAGCCATGATTTTTTTTTACAGAATAAGGGTGACAAACGAGCACACAGTCCACCTCATGATAAGTACTTAGATGCTGTGGCCCACAGATATCTCTACATCTATCCTCGATTAAAAATGAAAATGCAGGTGCGTTGTCACCCCAAAGGACTAAGATGGAATGCCTAGTTTCCGGTAAGAAGGGTCTCCGGTTCTCGTTTTTTTTTTTGAAGTTAAATTGAAGTTTAGATCATTAAACGTACCACTTTAGATTTGTTTGTTGTTTTATATTTTTTAATCAACTACGACTATTGCTATATTAAAGTATACAATCTACGGAATAGTTTGGCATATATCACATTTTTGAACCGAGTGTGACTAAGTTCTTTTTGCGTTACTAAGTGCATATACTTTTCTATCTTTTGTGCCTAATAATCCAGCTGACTAAGTAAGTGACAAAGCAGCAGTAGACTGTCGTATCCCAGCTTAAAGATGAATATTGGCAGTATAATATCCAACAAGCAGATACGAGATTTATTGAGCTTTTCAGTAAGGTACATTAAACGCGTAACTGAAACAAGTATTATTTATTCGTTTCCTTACGTTACATTACCAGAGATATAATGCGCACCTCGCTCGAGATTTCGAGTCAGGTGTTACTTGTTTTTTACTGTCGATAAATTATCATGACGCTATTTACCTACATCAAATTGTATTATCATTCATCTAATAAAATTAACCCATATAAATAAGGAGCATTTTTTTATTCATTCATTTATTACAGTCCGTCACAAGTCCACTGCTGAACATAGGCCTCCTCCAAGGAATACCACAAAGCACTGTCCTGAGCCACCTGTATCCATCGACTTCCTGTATGTCTTACCAGGCCGTCACTTTTGTGTGGGGCCGCCCTACACTTCGCCTACCGGTACGAGGCTGCCACTCGAGAACCTTTCTTCCCCATCGGTTGTCGGTTCATCGATCTATATGGCCGGCCCATTGCCACTTCAGCTTACTAATCCGTTGGGATACGTCGGTTACTCTGGTTCTACTGCGGAGCTTTCAAAACTAAAAATACCAATAGAATCAGGCGTTACTTTGCGAAAATCAATTTTATTATATATGTTAAAAATTTATTACCTCAGAAAAATGGTGTCTCTTACCTAAATTAAAGAGTTTTTACTAAAAATATGGATTTACGTATATAATTCATTTATTTTTTGGTCGATTGACCTTAATCTATATATAGAAAATTACAAATGATTTTTTTAATAGTGGAATCAGTTGGTCTGTGGTTCTAAGTGTTGCCGCAATTACATTTGTCTGACGTGACTGATAAATTAAATAACAGTTAATTTCCATCCATTCGGATGGTTCCTTTCCAGATGTGTTATCTAGGTCCTTATCTTTTAACAGATATTAATGAAATTCTATTAAATTTCCCTTTAAATAAAACTAATTTTACGAATTTTATCGCGTTTTATTTACTTTTCTTTACCCCCGTAACCACAGGTGTTGTAAAGCACCAAAATGTCGAGATTTTTTTTTTGTTTTTATGGTTTTTTTTTAAAACGTTACCTCAACACTAGGATTTTCTCCTGTATCGTGGGGGCAGTTTACGTACATAAATTTCATTAGCATATTGAACTATCGCTCGTGATAGTCAACACGGAACTGTCTCAAAACTAAAATTATTAATCAATCCCGCCAAAACAAATGCGCACCTAAACATACCTACACAATGGATAAAAAGCATAACTCTAACCTTGTTAACATTTTATTTAAGTATTTTTTCATTAGCGGGGAATCGAACCAGTTATTTGGTTTATTTAACCTGTGCATTCGAATTAAAGTGGCTACGTGGAGACAAGCACAGTGGCAAAATAGTAGGTTAAGTAGAGAAGTTAGGTATTTAGACAAGCGTTGTAAATTATTAGGTATTGTGTTACCATCGCTAGTTGCAGGTCGCGCGAATTCGGCGTTCGCGCGTACATTGACCTAGTCATTATCATTATGTTTCAGTATTTTCATGATTTTTAGTGAAATATCGTTTCAATTAACTGTAGTAACATGATGGAGCGTGAATAAAGTTAATAAAACGTTGTGAAAAGATGATTTTTTTCCTCGGATCGAATTTTTGTGACCCATCATCATAGGTATCCTTAATACTATCATCTGTCTTCGTTTTCGGGAGCGTTTCAAAATACCCTGTATATATATATATATATATATATATATATATATATATATATATATATATATATATATATATATATATATATATAAACGGTCATACTTCATAACAGAATACTAATTAAGTGTAAATAATTATTGTTTTTGTGATAATTTTTTAATATACCAGGTTTTTTCATATTTTCCAATTCAGAGCTACATTCAAAACTTCAAGCTTATCGGGAACTTACTTTAAGACCAATTATTAAATTCGACCCCGAACAGACATACACGAAAGCGAGTTAAGAATAAAAACGTGGTAAAAAGGAAATGCCCATTTTATTTTTGGTAATGCGCATTTCTGAATTTTCCAACATTATTGAATTATTTTTAAAACAACGCAGAAGTATGTTCAGATTCCGAAACTATGGACTTTACATTAAATGAATGATTGATTTTAAGATAATTAATAGAAGTAGAGGTAATTATACCTCTACTTCTATTAATAGTGTTACGAGCTTGGGGTTCAAGACAATTAAAACTGCCGAGTGAATTACCAAAATTGACACTTTAATTACACAACACTAATTACAACTTAAAACCACACTAATAACAAAACACAATTGTACTACAGATCACTTTAGTTCGCAGTTGTATCGTTTCGAAGTATTCGCTTGTATCGCCAATTCAATACTGACTCGGTCGCAGTCTATACCGGCCTTATATAGCACCTCAGATACTTTCCAGAACCTTCTACTGTAGAAAAATCTAAAATGTTTGAGTACATATCGGTCCCGAAATTTCTAGAAGGATCTTGACTCTCCTAGTTCTGCTACTCGATACCAGAGTGCGCTAGTGGCTAGTGTTGCCATGTACAAGACATTAATAGTGGCGCGCAACAATAGAGTAACGCCTGAGCGTTACTTTTCGGAAATCTTTTTTGTAAAAATTACCTTGCGTACATCCGCTCGATAATATAAAATGATGTATCTTACTCATAGGCCTCCCCCATAAATGGATTTTTGGGGGGGATATTTGCCATACTTGCTACGCTTGGCAGGCGGGCTGACAAACGCAGTTTTTTAGTTGTTATTAACAGGACGCTGCTGCCCATTATCTCATTTGTTTCCTTCCTCCGTCGCCTGTCTGTCTCGCCTCTTATGACACCTATGGGACGACATGGGGTAGTGGATATTCTTAAATTGCCACTGCATGGTTAACTCAAAAATCCACTGCTGAACATAGGACTCTCCCATAGATTGCCTCATAGGGAGGATTTTACCATAGTAGTCACGCTTCACTGGCGGGTTGGCAACTACAGTTTTTTATTGCTTTTTGCTGTTATCAGAAAGATGCTGCTACCCATCTTCTGTTTTAGTTTCCCTCTGTCGCCTCTTACGACACGCACGAGACGATATATGGATATTCTAACACCGCCACTACACGGTTGTCTAACACCACCACCTTTTTTATACCTTTCTGAAATTTCCATCATTGAAACAATTTCAGGGAAAAACATCAGCGACAAATAAAAATACAGTAAACACCGAGGTCATTCCATTAGTGTTCCGTTGTATTTAATTTGACACGAACCACTAAGTATAATCCAAAAAGTTTAATTAAATAGACATAGATAAGAGTGGACACAAAAGGCAGCAACCACTTATCATTAAAAGTTTTAACAAAAGACGCCATTCCTATTTCTAAAATTAAGGCTTGAAAGATAAACGAGATTAGCCCTGTCTACTATCTGGCTTAATAAAGGTAAGTAGGTGTCACAGCAAAGATGCTATCTCTAACACGCTTTTAAAGAGAGATAAAATCTATATGCATTCAAGTTGGCATAACAATATACGTTCCTTTACGATCATTTATGAACCTTTTAATTGTTAAATTTAACTCTCAACAAGGAATGCGACGTCTAAAAATATCAAAGTATATGACGTCTAAAAATGTAAAGTATAAGTTAATATACCCGATAAAATCCGTAAAAACTAGTTTTATTTAAATTATTTAAATATGTGCCCTGATCTACGGGCGAACCATGAGCTTCCGGTAAAGTTATTTTTTTAACTTTTGAAGCAACGTAAACAACGGTAAAACTCGTCCGTCAACCAGGGCCTTTAACATGCGGTGACGTAGTTAAAAGAGTTGTAGTGGGTAGAGCCTTAACAAGAAAATGTTGCGGTGGTTTAAACACGTAGAAAGACTGAACGAGGAAAGTGTGGCAAAGCAAATTCATGTTGCACATTTGAGTGGCAGAGTCGGCAAAGGACGCCCCAGACGGTAATTTATCGACCAAATTGAAGATATATTAAAAACGGGTCAAAATAAGAGTACCTTTACCCGACAAACATGATTGCGTTAATATATGGATGTGAAAGAAGCGAGAGACGAATATCAGGATTGTGCCAAATGGAAGTCCATATTCTCTACCTACCCCTCTGGGTGACAGGTGTGAAAGTTTATGTATGTATGAATATATTTATTTTAAACTAACGACCGGCCCCGGTTTTGCCTAGGTGGTATCTATTAAAGTCATTCAATCATCAACAACCATTAATTTCATAAAGTACTCGATTTCACAAAAAAAAAAAACTCGGAATAAAACCATATTTACGGATTTTATCGCGTTTAATTTACTTATTTTAATTCCCGACATTTCTTAGAATGTGGTCTCTCTTACATAGGACAAACAAAAAGATCTATTGAAACCACGTGAAAGAACATATAGCTGACGTGAGGCACCGACGCTCTGGGAAGTCTGCAGTCTGTGAACATGTTCAAGATCGTCCTCGCCATTACATTAGATTTGATAGACCACAAATCCTCGCAAAAGAACACCGATTCCTACCAAGGATGATACGCGAGGCTATTGAAATAAAAAAACATCGTAATTTCAATAGTGAAGATGGATGGGTGCTGCCATCTGCTTGGGATCCTATATAATTATATAGGATCCCAAGCAGATGGCAGCACACAACACAGGATAATTAACAAAATTAAATCCAAACCCAAGCACAACACTGCAAGACTTTAAGATACTGTAAGCTCATTCTGCGTAGATCGAACCAAAATTAATATTCAAAATTGAAGGTCTAACTGTTACATCGGGACGTCAAACATCTCAGTCCCTCTGTGACCATGGATTGTTGTAAAGTAGCCGAAACGTCGGGAATTAAAATAAAAAATTAAACGCGATAAAATCCGTAAATATAGTTTTATTCCATGTGTAGTGTTCGCGTAAATATAAGAAATCATTATAAAAATCTCGGTAGTTTTTTTGATAAAGTCTCTTATCTGTTCGTGCAGGTTTACCACAATCAGTTCAGCCATTCCGACGATTAGCCAGGACTGGCAAACAGACAGACTGACAGAAAAACAGGCAGACAAAAATTTAAAAAATGGTTATTCATGTCTTAATGACATGCAAATAATCATCCCCTGAGCTCAATAAAAGCACATGAGTAAAGAAACCGTACCGTATTTCTTTACTCATTTGATAAAAGGCAGTTATTTCGATATTACAGACAGATATTGCTATTTTATTTATATGTTTAGATTAATATGATGAGACCTAACTTTGATTATCACTACTGAAATGTACAATGTATTTTTTTTTACATGGTAGAGCTATATTACTGGTATAGTTGTAGCACGAATGGGTCGGCTCGACCGGGGAAGGACCACGCTCTCACAGAATACCAACGTAAAATAGCAGCTTAACGCTGATGTGTTTCGTATGGTGAGTGTAGAGAACCGGAGACCCTTTTTACTGGAAACGAGGCATTCTATCTTAGTCCTCACGGGTGACAACGCATCTGCATTTTCATTCGTAATCGAGGATAGATGTCTATGGGCCACAGCAACCACTTACCACCAGGTGGGCTGTGTACACATTTGTCACCCTTATCGTATCAAAAAAAAAAACAATATGATATTACTGTAATATGTGACATAAGTTATAAGCTTACTGCGAAAAATTACATAACTTTTTTATCCATTCACGAAAATTGTTTCATATACCTTTATTACATACATACATACATACGAGTAAACACTCACGCCTGTCACCCGGAGGTAGGCAGAGATTATGGACTTCCATTTGGCACGATCCTGACACACCTCTCTCGCCTCCTCCACATCCATATACCTACGCATACACGCTCGTCGGTAAAGGGTACTCTTAATTTGGCCCATTTTCAGTATATCGCCAATTTGGTCGACAAACCTTCGTCTAGGACGTCCCTTCCCGACTTTGCCGTTCACCTCTGCCACATAAATTTGCTTTGTCACTCTTTCCTCGTTCATTCTTTCTACATGACCAAACCACCGAAGCATTCCTTTCTTAATCCTGGTCACAACATCATCTTGCAAACCACACTCTTCTCTTATCACACAATTTCAATAGCATTCAGATTCAGCCTAACATACTCCTTAATGACCGCGTTTCTACAGCATTTATTCTACTCTCGTGCTTCTTCTGCCACACCCAACTTTCACTACCATACATTAAAGTAGGGACTAACACAGCATTGTGAATTGCCATACGTGCCTTTTTGGACACATTCTGACTTTCCACAATAGAGTGTAGAGCCCCATTTACTTTATTTCGTGCATTCAGTCGTCGTTCTATATATATCCTTATCATACCTACCATCCCTGCTAAATACACATCCCAAATACACAAACTCATCTACTTGCTCGACCAATTTCTTCTATTCTTATTTCACATATTGTTTTACTTTCTTCTTTCAAAGACTATAACTTTCGTCTTAATTGCGTTCACTTTCATTCCTTTCTTTTAATGAAATGTTCATTAATGTAACCATCATTTGCAACTCGGCCGCCGACGACGCGAGTATGACTTGATCATCGGCGTACAAAAGCATTTGACGGTTAACTCACCCATTCTTAACCCGCATTCTTCAACTTTCAGATTTTCCAAACAACTGTCCATAAATAGGTTGAACAGCCACGGGAAGCCACAGCCCTGTCTGACCCTTTATCGATGCCAAACCAGTCCAAGTAGGCCCTGTTGATCCTGACACAAGCACTGGAGTCCCTATACAGAGACTTCAATGCCTGTATCAACCCAGCACTCAACCCAAATGAGTTCAGTGTTTGCCATAATACATCCCTGTCCACTCTATCATAAGCCTTTTCCAAGTCCTCTAACGCACAAAAACCTTTGGTTTTGGCCAAAACTTCTCCATGATCATGCGCATGGAAAAGACCTGATCCACATCCCATTCCCTTTCTTAATCCCGCTTGCACATCCCAAATTTTTCCATCAGTATCTTTCATAACTCTTTCAATTAGTATCTTAGCATACAGTTTTCCCACAATGCTAAGAAGACTGATACCACGGTAGTTTTACAGTCCTGTTGCGATCCTTTTCCTTTATATAGTGGGACTATCACGGCTTTGCACCAGTCTCCGGTACCCGATTAAGTTCGCAACACAAATTAAACAAGGTGTACAGCAGGTCTGCCACCACTTCCTCTCCAGCCCTTAGCATTTCAAGTGATACTCTATCATATCCGGCTGCCTTACCTGCTTTCATACTTTTCATTACTTTCATTATTTCATCTATACTTATTTCTCTATCTCTTTCCTCTTCTTTCGGAATTTCTATTTCATTTAATTCAAATATCTCATCACTCATAAACACGCTTTCAAAGTATTCCTTCCATCTCCTTAAACTCGACACTTCGTCATTCAGAATACAGCCATTCTGGTCTCGTATAGCATCCATTCTAGGCTGTTTTGAATGTCCCCTGGCAGTTCTTACGAGTTTCCAGAACATTTTAATATTTGCCTGGAAGTTACCCGATATTCTTCTATCATTCTTTCCGTTCTTTCTTGCTTTTCCTTTCAACTACTTCTTTTACTCTCTTATTTAGATGTCTAAAGATTGCCTTTTTCTTTCAATATCATCATTCATACCGCTAGAATAACTAGCCTTGGTTGCTAGTAAATCTAGCCATGCTCTCTTCTTTGCTTCTACTTCCATCCGTACCTCATCATCCCACTATAAATTGTTATTTTTCTTTTCATTCGTTCTCTTACTTACACCACATACTTCGGTGGCTGCATCCACCAAACCTTTCTTGACATTATACCACACAGTCTCCAAGTCTAAATCATTCATACACAATTCATCCATACCACTTATATTTTCTCTCAGTCTACATTTGTACTTCTTTTGCACATTCATCTTGTAACCTCTCTGTTCTTATACGCTATAACGCAGTGGTAGACAAAGATGTCCCGTGTAGTGGCGGGTTAGAATACCCACTACCCCATATCTTCCCGTGGGTGTCGTAAGAGGCGACAGAGGAAACTGAGGCAGAAGATGGGCAGCAGCATCTTTCTGATAACAGCAAATAACAATAAAACTGTGGTTGCCAACCCGCTCGCCAAGCGTGGCAACTACGGCAATATTCCCCAATGAAGAGAGTTACGAAGAGACGGCCCCAGTCCCCGGCGGCCCCGCTATTCCTGGCTACGGTGGCGACCATGGTAACGGCGGGGCAGGTGCTAAGAATCTCCGGTGGAGGTTCGGTTGCCACCTACGACGACTCGACCTGGCAACTTATAACGCACGCACTCTGAGGACTGACGAGAAGATCCTGGAGTTGAAGAAGAGATAGACAAGTTGCGCTGGAATATTATAGGATTATCCGAGGTCCGAAGAGGGGAGGACACGGTAATCCTCGAATCCGGCAACTTGTTCTATCACCGGGAGGGCGACCATCTGTCCCAAGGAGGTGTCGGATTTATCGTCCACAAGTCTCTCGTTAACAACGTTAAAATTGGGAGTGTGTCGACGAGGGTTGCGTACCTTATACTCAGAATCACCAAACGGTATTCGCTGAAGGTCATACAGGTTTACGCACCAACTTCGGCACACCCCGATGAGGAGGTGGAGGAAATGTATGAGGATATCTCTAGAGCCATGCATTCCTCTAAAACCCACTATACGGTGTTAATGGGAGACTTCAACGCAAAGCTTCAAACAAGAGAGAACGGTGAGCTGAAAGTAGGGAAATTCGGATTAGGCAACGGAACCCAGGCCAGCAGCTGGCCGACTTCATGGAGAAAGAGGACTCTTTATGATGAACTCTTTCTTCCAGAAGCGGCCCCACAGGAAGTGGACCTGGTCGAGCCCCGACGGTTCGACAAAAAATGAGATTGACTTCATTATGACGACTAGACGGCAACTGTTCAGTGATGTCTCAGTGATCGCGAGGGTGAAAACTGGTAGCGATCACCGAATGGTTAGAGGCACACTGAACCTAAACGTTAAGTTGGAGGTGTTGTCTAATGAAGTCAACGCCCGTCCCCTCGTGCTCTAATCCAAAGTCCCGAAACCTTTCAGCTCGAGTTACAAAACCGTTTTCAGTGCCTAGAAGATTGCAATGCAGTGGACGATATGAATGACAAGCTCGTGGAAACTGTCCATGCGGTCGGAGCTAAGTTTTGCAAGACCCGCCGCAGAAGAACACAAAAACTCTCCGATCACACTCTTAATCTCATGGCTGTTAGACGGGAAATGAAGCTGCAATCTTCAGTAGATTTGATAGCATACAGGCAACTGAACAGACAGATCTCCAAATGCATGCGGCGGGACTTGCGCAACTTCAATACAGCTCGTATTGAAGAAGCGATCGAGCGGAACCAGGGCTCCAAAGTCTTTGCCAGAGATCTGTCTGCCAGAAAGAGCCAACTGTCGAAGCTGAAGACCGAGTCTGGCAGCGTCGTTTCCGGGACACCTGAGATTTTGAGTGAGATTGAGAGGTTCTATGGGCAGCTGTACACATCATCGTTGGAGCCACACGCAAGTGTGAGTAACGATCCAAGAGCGAGTCTTATCCGACACTATTCCGATGATATCCCGGACGTCAGTCTGAGCGAGATTAGAATGGCTCTCCAGCACCTTAAAACGGCAAGGCCCCAGGCGAGGATGGAATTATAGCGGAGCTTCTGAAAGCGGGTGGAAAACCGGTACTTGAAGTCCTTCAGAAGCTCTTTAATTCCGTCCTACATGGTGGCACTACACCGGAGGCGTGGAGCAGAAGTGCGGTGGTCTTGTTCTTCAAGAAAGGCGACAACGTTTTTTGAAGAACTACAGACCGATTTCCTTCTGAGCCGCGTCTACGTGCTGTTTTCGAGAGTCATTACGAATCGTCTCGCACGCAGACTCGACGACTTCCAGCCTCCCGAACAAGCCGGTTTCCGAAAAGGTTTTAGCACCATAGACCATACCTACCCTTCGGCAAATTGTACAGAAGTCCGAGGAGTACAATTTGCCACTATGTCTGGCGTATGTGGACTATGAGAAAGCCTTGATTCCGTAGAAATTTGGCGGTGCTGCAGTCCCTTCAGCGGTGCCAAGTTGACTGTCGGTATATCGAAGTGCTGAAGTGCTTGTACAGTAGGGCTACGATGGCTATCCGAGTATAGAACCAGAGTACGAAACCTATCCAACTGCAGAGGTGTAAGACAGGGCGACGTAATATCCCCGAAACTCTTCACCGCTGCATTGGAAGACGTTTTCAAGCTACTGGACTGGAAAGGATACGGTATTAACATCAATGGCGAGTACATCACTCACCTTCGATTTGCCGATGATATAGTCCTTATGGCAGAATCGCTGGAGGACCTAAGCACTATGCTCAATGACCTCAATAGTGCCTCCCAACGGATAGGTCTTAAGATGAACATGGACAAAACAAAGATCATGTATAACGTCCATGTCACACCTATGCCGGTAGTTGTTGGGAGCACTAAGCTCAAAGTTGTTGACGAATATGTTTACCTGGGACAAATAGTCCGACTAGGTAAGTCCAACTTCGACCGAGAGGTCAATCGACGGATTCAACTCGGCTGGGCAGCGTTCGGGAAATTACGGCATCTTCTCGTCAGGTATATCTCAAAACTTGAAAACGAGGCTGTACAACCAGTGCGTGTTGCCAGTGATGACCTACGGAACTGAGACGTGGTCCTTCACTGCTGGCCGGATGAGGAAGCTCAAGGTCGCTCAGCGAGCTATGGAGAGGGCTATGCTCGAGTCTCACTGCGTGATAAACTTAGAAATGAGGATATCCGCAGTAGAACCAGAGTGACCGACATAGCCCAACAGATTAGTAAGCTGAAGTGGCAATGGGCCGGCCATATAGCTCGAAGAACCGACAACCGATGGGGAAAAAGTTCTCGAGTGGCGGCCTCGTACCGGCGGACGAAGTGTAGGGCGTCCCCACTAGATGGAGTGACGACCTGGTAAGACATGCAGGAAGTTGATGGATGCGGGTGGCTCAGGACCGTGCTTGTG
This sequence comes from Parnassius orleans, assembly GCA_029286625.1. Lineage (NCBI taxonomy): Eukaryota > Metazoa > Arthropoda > Insecta > Lepidoptera > Papilionidae > Parnassius > Parnassius orleans. The sequence continues at coordinate 210,490 of JAGSMP010000250.1, read as the reverse complement.
GCATTCCTTGGGGAGGCCTATGTTCAGCAGTGGACTTGTGAAGGGCTGTAATGATGATGATGATGATGAGACACAGATGTCCGATGCCGCCAACGTCTGAATAGACCATTAATTCGGCATAAGACCAAGTAATGATCCGTCCCTACGTTGGACCCCCGGTAAACCCTTGTACCTACCACTGCGCTCCTCATTCTTTCATCCACAATTATGAAATCTATCATGTTTCTATCACCACCTCTTTCCCATGTATACATGTGAATCTTCTTATGACAAAAAGATTCTTTTCCACACATACGGTGAGGAGGCTTTCACCATTCTCATTTATACTTTCATCACCAAACGTTCCCAATATCCTTTCAAAACCAAGCCTCTTCACACCAACCCTTCCATTAAAATCTCCTAATATAACAATATTTTCATTATCCTTGCATTTCATTAGCACCATCCTTACCATCTCCCAAAACTGCTCTCGGATATAAGTGGGCTTAGACATGTCTGGGGCGTAGACCCTAGAACAAACAACTTCTTTAAGCCCACTTTCATTCGTATCCATAACAGTCTCGGGCTTACACATTTATACTCTTTCACACACTGACCCATTCTTTCTGAAAGGATGATACCGACTCCCTGGCATGCCCGCTCGGTCTCGTCTACCCCAGACCAGTACGCGGTATACATGCCATGTGTAGTGGCATCCTTTCCTTCCATTCGTCTCATTTACACATAACACATCTATTCCTCTATCATACATCATATCGCATACTTCATCCATCTTATCATTCATTGCTCCACATACATTCAGCGTAGCCAGACGGGCTTCCGCAATCCACTTTTCGCCCCTCCGGGAGACAGAACGTGACGGGTGGCGAACCTCGTTGCCAGTTTTCCTCCCGGAATTCTTCGCACCCTGCCCCATTAAAGGCGCCGGGAACTCAGGGCCATTTCTTTTAATTTGTGCCTCATGGTGCGAAAGTAGGGGTGGTTTTTACGCCGTAACCACACGGCGAGGAGCCAATTCTGTACTTTCGGCTTTGTCGCTTGTTTAGCACCACCTGGGGACACGTGTAGGGTGGGCATAGGGTTAGTGGTCGAAGCCTACGGACGCGAGCGACTCATCCAACCTTTATTGTTTACCTAGTTTTTTGCTGTTTCATTTTCAGTCAGGGTAAATAAAATTTAGGTAACGGTAGTAAAGTCAAGAAATGACATCTTATCAAAGACTATAATTTATACTTCATTGCGTCAGATAAACGAAATTTTTATTATCTACCACGAAAAACCTTTTACATTTTTGACTTTGGAGAAAACTTAGCGTATTATTCTTTACGTCCAGTTATGGTCCTTGTAGTCATTGATAAAATAATTTTAACGCGCTGTCTTTTTAAATTGAATAAAACGTTAATTACTCAGTAGGAATTTTTCTTGTTTCGTGGTTTACATACATCAATGTCACAAAACATTCAGACCTGTAATAATTATTTGTAGACCATACAAATAGTTTCCATGCGGGACTCGAACCCACAACCCTTAATGATAAACTAAATTTGAAACAGATTTGTGTCTTTTTGGGTTTAACTTAATGTACGAGGCTGGCTATAAATAATCCCGTGCTGTTTGGACCAAATCCCGTACGGAATCAAAACATTTCTCCTGTATCGTTGTTCACATACATTAATTTCACAAAGACAAACATATCTCAGACCCGTAACAATTATTTGTAGGCCATACAAATACTATCCGTGCGGATTCGTACCCAGCTCTCAATGATAAGCCATCTTTGAAAAGATTTGTGTTTTTTGGGTTTGATTTTATGTAGGTACCTAGACTGGCTATAAATAACCCCGTGCTGTTTGGACCAAATCCTATACGGAAACAAAAAAAATTATTGTACGAATTATAGAGTCTTGCTACGACCCTATGGAGAATTATTAAACAGGCCCTTAAGCTATGTAGGGTGCTTACCATCGTTAAAAATTCAAATTCAAATTCATTCATTTATTTATTTGTGAATACAGTGAGTTAGGTGTTAGTAAAATTTACAGTAGGTATCGTGTATTCTACCACAGTGTGGTGTACAAATATACTCAAATAAATATATACAGGACGTGTCTAAAATAAGTCCCCGTAGAGTTGATCTATCAAAACTCTTGAGTACCGATACATTACAAGAAAACACAGAAATTCGCTCCTTTCAGATAATTCTTTCTAAACAACAATGAAACGACGAATTACAACAAGCAACATGTCTAAGTGGTCGTGGTTTGGCGGGAGGTTGCCTAAAGTTACGATGCTTAATTTTTATTTATTTATTATACATTATTGTAAAACACTTTATTGAAAGGATTACAACAGACTGAATGCCTTTTGTCATTCTTTCCCTGTCAATCCGGGACGTGTGGCAATCATGTGAAGTTGAAACCACGCGCCCCTGTTGAATATAGGCCTCCCTCATGGATTGCTGATAAGTTATGATAAATTTTAAGTTCTTAATTGTAGTACGACACCACAAAACATAAAATAATGCGTTTGTCATGAGTTCTAATAAATGTTCGTTTCTTAATATTAAAGTACTTGTAGCCCGATTCTTTGTAAATATTTCTCTATTTGATATAATGACAATAAAAAAAAAAACAAAGTATGTATGAGTAGAAGCGCCGTTTATGCCGAGTTCCGTACTCGTACCGCAAACTTAGAAACAAATGTAGTAATAGTGATTTCGAACCCACCATTCGATTACTTTTCAAGCAGCTTTTATGTTTTCATTTTCTTTCTTGATTGTGTATTTTAAATCCGTTGAAACATTGTGTTTTAAAATAAATTGAATTACTCGCAAAATAACTATTTCTTTGAAAATAATAGAGACATAACAATTGAAGTAAGCGTAAACTGAAACCAGCGATTTTATCCAGCCAGGATTAACATGCTCGATAAAAGTTCAGTTTACATGGCCATCAAAATGTTCAATAAACTGTAACCAGATATTTCTATATTATTTTTTCAAAAATGTACCTATACTGATGAAGAATATTTTTAGAAGTTTGATGACATAATAAGATGGTATTAAAAAAATCATTATGATATTTTTTATATATTTTATTAACTTAAATTTATTTATCAGTTATTAATTTATTTTTACCTACATTTTAATTTCAAAATTTAACAATTATTTTGCTATTTTCTTGTTGTTATGTATTTAAATAGTTGTTCAAAGAATATGTTCTCTATTTATATCTTCTCCTGTAAAATGCCCTCAAATTTGCAATGCATGAAAAAAGCCATTAAGTTGGGCGTCTTATGGTATTAGGGCGTCAACATCTCAGTGCTCCCCTTTGTGCTCTTGCAGTGATCCAATTCGGTATAAGATCTAAAAAATTGTATTTAACAAAGAAATGAATTTTAGTTACCGTCCAAATTTGCTGGAAAAGTTTTACTTAGTTATCTATCTATTAATTTTATTTTCCATTATCGACTCTCGGTTCAATTTGTATTGTTGTTCACCACACGTTGCACAGGTGATTTATAACGTTCATTGTGTGTTTGAAAGTCGCTTGGTTGAAAGCGAATTCATTTGTTATTTTTGAAGTTATACGGTTTGATAAAAATATACTGGTTATTATTTCGCTTTTTGACTTGGATTTCTATTGTTGGCACACTATTTTCTTTATAGAATTGAATTAACAAATTAACTTATAGTCCACCTAATGGTAGTTACCCTGAGAGGTGGTGGGATTCTTAATGATGATTAGTTTGTATACCAGCAAAGGTAGTAAAGTATTTGCAACTCTTGTTATTTTCTAAGAACCTTAACCAAACTTCTCAGACACACTAGTTTCAATTAGGTCTCGGAATTCATTATTTCTCTAAAAGTAGACTCACTCTGCCATGCGCTGATTAAGCTACGAGCGGAACTCTTGAAACTTGTTTGGAAATAAGTATTAATTGCAAGAAGTGTGGACTACCGATAGGAAATTGATCATTTATTTAAGTCTTAATCTTAATACTTTAATTTCATTATTTTCTTGAGTATTATTGTTGTAAGTATACTTACCATTAAGTAGACTGTTAGCTATCTCTCTCTTCGCCATTTTAGATTTAAAAAACAATGTGCCGAAATGTGCCCGATGTATAATAATAAATAAATAAAATCTTTATTAGCATAATTACATTCCTTTACGGTAAGTTTGAATAAGCTAACTAATGTATATGTGCTATTGGAACTATAAAATTTTCGATAATACAAACACTGTGCTGCAATGTACCCACGTTGTGCGTCACAAGTACGTAAAAAATTACATTTTTGTTAATTCAACAGGAAAAAGCAGTTAGTTCCGCCATCTTGGATTATTGATTAATAAATAAATAAAATCTCTTTATTTCGGACAAACATCCATAATTGTTAGTAGGTACAAGGAAGTTATAGCCATGTTAGTAATAATTAGGTACAGACACGAATAATTAGTTTAAGTACAAACCAGGCCTGCCTGAGGCACTAGGTTTATGCACATGCATATTCACCTAGTGTCCCATAACAGGACAATCTGGTTTGTCACTAATAGGCTTCAGTATGGTGTTGGAGCTACCACGTATTCTGCGCATGAGCGAGGCGACCCGTTTGCGCAACACCGTCTCCAAGGTATCGGTGCGCGCTTGCGCATACATGCCCGATGCGCTGCAGAATCGCGGCAGACCCAACATCACCCTGAAGGCATTATTATACTGTACTCGGGTGCGCTGAAAGCCCCGCGTATAATCAACCCACAGATTACACGTGTACATTGTTTGGCAGAAGGCTTTAAACAATGTTATTTTAACTTCTGTGGTACATCGTGAAAATCTGCGGACTAACACATTGCAGCGGACTGCCAATGCTCTCCTTTCCGTCTCCATATCACTGTCATCCTTTAGTCTCTCGTTCACAATGTGACCGAGATACTTGAAAGGACGACACGCGATGTAGAGTTACCCCGTTTAAGTACACTGGCGGAACACTGGGAGTTTTGCGACCGTCTGCCTTAAATTCCATAAACTCGCTCTTCTTTACATTGTAAAGAGGATCGTAAGACTCCACAAAACGCTCACAAACGCTCATCAGTCATCTGAAAGCAGCGACTGATGGACTCAGCAGCACCATGTCATCGGCAAAATAATCGGTTAATAAATGTACCGCAATGAAAAACAAATTCTTAGGATATGATTGATATAAGGTGCTAGGGCTCCTTATCCGCCACATATATATATATATATATATATATATATATATATATATATATATATATATATATATATATATATATATATAATAAACTAAAACTTATGTATATGTGTATATATAAGTTTTAGTTTATATTTTATTTCTGTTGTAATTACTTATTAAGAAAATAATATGGAAAAGTTAAGTAATGAAATCGATGCTGTTTGTTTATCAGTAGCGAAACCATGTGAAATTTAAAAACTCTCTTACTATTTTAACACAGAACATTCGTAGTATAAATAAAACATGGATAAATTCTATATACTCCTTCGAAGATTGGACACTGAATGCGACGTTATCATACTAACAGAATGCTGCCTATCTAAAAGCGAAAACAACTTGCCATCGCTGCCAGGATACAATACTTTTAGTAGTAAAACTGTATATAATCAAAATGACGGTGAAGTAGTCTTTGCGAAAAATAAAATAAACATATCAGTCAAAAACCTGATATGCTAGATTGTAGTGAGTTATTGGTGTAATAATAGTAATCTAAACGAATTAATAAGTTAAAGTGGCAATGGGCCGGCCATATAACTCGAAGAACCGACAACCGATGGGGAAGGAAGGTTCTTGAGTGGCAGCCTCGTACCGGTAGGCTAAGTGTAGGCCTGGTAAGACATGCAGGATTCAGGTGGCTCAGGGCCGCCTATCAACTCTGACACGAAACAGACAGTTTTGATGCTAAGAATACCTTTTTTAAAGTACCTTACGGTGTAATTATTTTAACAATTTTCATATTATATGTCCACTACGAGGTTTTATTTTCATGGACGTAATACAATTAACTTCTTTCGAAAATAGTCTATGCATCAATTTTTTTAATCCTTTATTTGGGAAGAATACATTAGACACATAAGTCTACATCTTTCTACGGGATTTATGACATTCATCGTTATAAGAAAGTCCGGCAATTAAAGGGCTAGTTTACTGTTTTTTTTTTGATATCATACATAAAGTAGTTTTGTTTATTATCACATGTCAATATTACAAAACTCAACTGTCATCAAAATTAAGCATAGTCGCTTTAATATTTATTAAATAGTGGGTTATAATTGCTACAAAACTTAGACATTAAATTTTTATAAGTGACGACGACGAGTGACGAACGAGCACATAATCCATCCGATAGTAAGTGGATGCTGTGGCCCATAGACAGATTATGAGTCAAAATGCAGATGCGTTGTCACCCCTGAAGACAAAGCTGGAACGCATTATTTCCAGTTAAAAGACTCTCAGCTTCTTTACACTCACTATACGAAATACAGTAGCATTAAGCTGCAATTTTATTTTGGTATTTTGTAAAAACGTGGTCCTTCCTCGGTCGACTACAGTGAATGCGAACCTCGGCCTCTCCCATTGTAGGGAAAATTTGCCATAACTGACACGCTTGGCGCCCTTGAGCTTACGTGTGTCAATCACAGTACTAGAAATCTCGCACCTTTTACGTTTTTCCCCATGGTATTGTTTTTTTTTTAAAAACGTTAGTCACCATAAAAGTGTCTTTTTATTTTATTTTATTTAATAAGGCTTACCAACTAAATACATAAACAGAACTTATGATATCACACTTTTGGAGAAATACATTTTACATATGCATTTAAATTAAAGGTATGCACAACATTCTTATTATAATAAAGACGTTGTTTTACAGATTACAAATTAAACATTTTAAATTAGTAAAATATAAAAGGATTTTATTTTACAATAATGGCAAAACTAAAAAACAAAAACTAAAAATGAATCTTACAACAATCCAAAATCAATTTTTAAAAGTTACTATCTTTTCACAGAAGATATCTAAATTACCATTTTGAAATAAAAGTTAAATTTTTTAACATTGTACAAATAGGAGAGGAACTACCATATTTCGTTTTCTCAAGGACACTGAAAATGGTTTATAATTATGCAGACGAGCCGTAACTCTAGGAACTAATATATTAATTTGTGATAGGAGAGACTTCATGGTTCAATAACTTATACAAAAAATTATGGACAGCTGTTCCTTACGTTGCTTTAGTGATAGCAAATTTAATTGGTTTAACCTATCAGAATAACTACTGAGGCTACGGTAACTACCATTGATAAAGATTCTTTCACTAACTTTTTGAATATTTTCGATACGGTGAACTCTTGTATAGAGTGTCTATCTTTAATATCGAAACAACTGTATTTTATTGAAGTTATGGGTGTATTTGCATGTCATTAAGTCATGAATAACCATTTGTAAAATACGTATTTTTTTGTCTATATGTCTGTCGCTCTCTCTACGGGCTTATCTTCGGATTAGCTGCACCGATTGTGATGAAACTTCACGAGTAGATAAACAGCAATGCCAGAAGTGATCTAGGCTATATTATGTTTACAAATTTGGAGATACCGTAAATCTACAAAAATATAAAATCAAGGTTGATTATCTTATACCGAAATGACGCCACATTAATCTCCAAAATAAAATTCATATTAAAAAAAGTCCAAGACAGGCGGACCCAGGGCGCAGCGCTATTATAATAAGTAAACTATTATTTGAATCTTTTTTCATGTTATGCACGACATTCTTGTGTAAACAAGTGAAAGCACTGCTGTAGAGAGACACCAGCAGAGTGCTCAGGATATTTAGAATCAAAACTAGTCTGAAAGAGACGCTATGCTAGAGCATGTGTTTCTCTCACTGCAATCCGTCGCCGATCGAGGAATTGCCAATTTTATCAGATTAAGCCCCGCTAAAACTCAATCTTGTCTTTTCATCGCAAAAAGGAGCTCGCTTACCTTAGCTCCTTCTTACCAACGTGTATGTATCATTGAAATAACCGACCGCTTTCCGTCCTTAGGGGTTGAGATTTCTTTGAACCTTAACTTTATGATTCGTTGAGTCCAAGATCAAGAAATTAGGTATCATTTTAGATACCATTCGTTCAAGCGAATCAGATTGCTTCGTCGTTCGTAATGACATGGACATACGTCTTATTGACATCAATACACTCATTTAGAAGTAAACAGAAAACATACAAGATAAGGGAAACATAAATAAAAATAAATCTTAGTAAAGTAAATTACTTTCCTTGAGTGATGTGATGTCAAAAAGGATTCCGACTCAGCGTATGCTACCGCAGGTACTAATGCAGCGCTGAATTTCAGCGGAGCCTTGATATTTATTGGTAATACTAATAGAATTACGCCTGCGTCGTTATTAACGCACGTGTAATATTAATACCAATGCATATGTTATGGACCAAGTGATTTTATGTTATTTGATGTTATGGACAAGTGATTAATAGGGCATTATACATTATGTCCAGGTAGTTTGAAAAATGTACAATATGAGTAAACGATATGATAAAAACTATTGAAATAATTAAATTGACGGAGACAAATTAAGCAAAACTTACTTTAGCATCTTCTGTCACATCATCTTCCACCATCAGGTGAGTATTAGTCAAGCAATAATGTAAAAAAAAAAATTTATCACGACAAAACAAAATCGACTAAAAAGAAACTCCTGTACAAAAATTGCTTATTTGTTGATGATTAGGATAAATTATATATACGCGAGTAACACCTGAGCTTCACAGGTTAGTGCTATGTTCGTTAGACGTGAGAATTTTTTTTCTGTTTTAATTTAGTTTTAATTACAGAGTGACTCAAAGTAGCGTTGATAAGTGATTTTACAATTTTTTTTACTAAATTTGTAAGTCTATTAAATTTACCTAAACATATAAAAACTGACCTTATTTTGTACAAGAAACCCTATTTATCTTAAAATACGTTGAGGTAGATAATACCTAAAGAGAAAAACGCCTGGTAAAATCTTTCGCATTTCCTCTACAAATATTTTGTCCAGCTGTTGTAACACATGTTCTTATCCCTAAAACAGACTACAAAATGTAACCTAACTAATCTGTTGATTTCTGATCAGAAGAAGAGGGTGGCCATCCTTCAAAAGCTGATGAAAATCAGAAAAATTACGAACTATGAACTGATATTGAAAATTTGAACCTCTTTGAACTAGAGCTCTTGACTCCATCGTTTTTTTTCATAGAAGAGAGGCAAACGAGCTGGCGGCTCACCTGATAGTAGGTGCCGAGCGCCGCGTATGAACAACTGCAACACCAGGGAAATAACAGGTGCAAAGTTACAGGTAAAAACGAGTAAGCTCGTTTCTTGAAGGTTCCTAAGTCGTATCGGTCCGGCAAAATTGCCGGTGGTAAGCAATTCCACAAAGAAGTTGTGCGAAGAACAAAACTCCTAGTCGCTCAGTGGTATTATATTCTCTTATCAGCAGCAGAGCATTGCTGTTTTGTTCGAACTTAAGGGGTGAGAGAGGCAGTACAATCACAGGTAATGGGGCATTCCATCTTAGTCATAAAATAATTACGGTCCGTAGGGTGACAACCCATCTTTTGTCATCTGTTCTTACAGTTGGTTGCAGGTGACCATATAAAAAATGTATACATTAATATAAAAATAATAACAAATTATAAAAACAATGTAAATAGTATACAAAACCCATGTTTATTATAAAAAAAAATTTTATTTATGAAGGCAAAAAGTCTATCACGACCTAAACTATGAATAATCATGTAGGCAAGAACTACAACCGTTTTTCAAAAAACTACTATAGAGACTTATATGTAAGCCCAACTGCGACGGGGCCTGAAAGGAGGTTATTTTTGTCTGATATGTATGTATGCCGTACGTGCCAAATATGTACGTCGTGATAACTCTGAGGCACTTGCCGTACATTTCAATGTAAGAGCGCAACTCCGCATCGATCCCCGCCGACACCAATGAAATTGTTAATTGCAATTTTAAGTGCCGATTTACCACGTTCTGACAGTGAAGAAACTATTGTAAGGAAACCTGCATGTCTGAGGAATAAAAATAAAGTGAAGACCTATAAAATCTGCCAACATGCAGTGGAACAGCGTGGCAGACTTTGTCCGATAATCCTTTCAGAAATTAGAAAAAGCCTGTGCCCAGGGGTGTTGGATTGGATTTACATTTTAATCTTAACTTGATATTTGTACGAGTATAATAATTATATTTACGTGGTAAAACAAATTTCATTAAAAAAACCCGAAGCACAAATACGTACTCGACATAAGAATTACCTAGAGGAAGTTTTCGAGCTCTAAGGAAATATCAAATTCAAAACTACCTATAAAGCTTAAGACAAAAGTGATGAATTCATTTCTGTTGTCCAGTCTAGCTTACGGTGCCCGAACATGTATTTTTTTAATACTACATTACATACCAAAATACGGTTATTCCAATGCGCTACATAGTGATATAAGAAAAAAACGAACGTAATAGATGTGGAAAAACATGCACAGTGGTTAAAATGGAAATGGGCAGTCCATTTGGCACACACTCCTCTTTGCCTAGGAGTCTGCCTGCTCTGCGTCTGGATAAGTACTGGTAGAGGTAGAGGGTGATCCTTTTTACTATTTCTGTCGCCAAATAGTTCTTGCACTCTAGTGTTTCGTTCTGAAAGGCACAGAGAGTCATTACCTTTATTTGTAATTTATTTTCTGTATTTTCTATTTTCTTAAGTATATATGAAATAAATTAATAATAAAAACATTTTTAAAAACAAGCTTTTATTTTAATGCTCTAAAAAGAAGAAAATAAACTTTAAATTAAATCAAAACTATCGATTAATTAGGGAAAGACTGCGCTTTTCGCTCTTACAAAATATCAGCGTAAAATAGCAGCTTACTCACCATACAGTGAGAGTAGAGGACCGAAGAGACTTTTTACTCGAAACGGGGCTTTCCATCTTTCCTCGGGGGTGACAACGAATTTGTATCTTGATTCTTAATCGAGAATGGATGTATGATGGTAGACTGTGTGCGCGCTTGTCACCTCCTTCCGTAAAAAAAATGCTTTAATTGCGCGGGTAATAGACCATATAACAGTTTACTATGACAGCAGCCGTGTGATGGCAGCGTAAGGGATTCAATAAACTCATACTAGATGGTGGTACAACATCTCGTTTAAGTCAGATGTTAACATACCTCACGAGGTGCCCTCCATCTTTTGGGAAGCCGCCTTCACTTCGCTTACCAGTACGAGGCTGCCACTCGAGAAACTTTCTCCCCAATTTTATGAAATAAAATATATGTTATTTTAATTAGATCACGGAATTATAGATGGAATTCCTTGTTTTTAATAATACTTTTCTTACGCGTAATATCCTCTTTCATTTAGCTACGTATCTCGCCATAACGACCATAACGGAAACGCAAGACTTTTTCGTGATAGCTTTTGACGCAATAAGCGACAGTTATGAAAGACTTGGAAATGTTCGCAATTCGTCGAGATTAATAAATACGCTTCTGTTAAGAAAAACTATTCACGTGGAGGAATATAGTGATATGAGAATATCTAAACGTAGGAATATAATATCTCTATTCAGTCTTAGATAATTTTAGTTTAAAGTACAGAAGCTGGCCATTTGATGATAGCACTCCTTTTCTGCCTAGAATTCTTAAGAAGTAGGTACCACGCTCGTACCTATTCTGTCGCCAAATAGCGGTGCTTGCAATGCTGTGTTTCCAGTCCGAGGGGTATGGAGAGCCGTATAATTACAGGTTATGAGGCATTCCATCTTAGTCCTCAGGAGTGACAACGTATCTGTTGCTTTCTTTGTGTTGTAACTATAGTGTAACATCTGAATTAACAGAAGGGTTTTCGGAGAGAACTTGACTGCTGACGGATTGCTGCTCTTACTTTATCGTTTAAATAAGGTTTGAACCTGATTTTCATACGTAAAGGTGATTGGATTTTGTTTCAAGTGTAATCTATTAATGGAAATGACGAAATAAATGCTCTGACGTTGATATAAACCTCAAGTTAATTTTGTGTGCTTAGTCGCCTTAAAAACTTGAGACACTGTCGTCATCGACTGTCTGCTAGTTTAAGCTCTCTGAAATCTCCCAAAACCTCCGCAATGTGATACATTGACGTACGGGACAACTTATTAAAACATATAGTTATTAATATTTTATATTACTTGACTCTGGTAAGGGTACAAGTGTAAATTATCATAACCAAAAAAATAAAATAACAGTACATGATATAATACCTTTGTAAATTAATAATTCTTCTATTAATAACATTTGACGCTTTACATAAATAAATTCATACACTGAAACATATTACTATAGTCAATTTTAGGTAGAATTTCGGCCTTTTCAAAATCTTATTTGGCGTAATTTACTGTATTGCGTACATTCGTTACAACTGCTTTCCCAATACGGTTTAATTATAGGCTGAAATAACCTTCTATTATTCGTTTGCGTACACTTTAAGTATTCGGGACTTCGGATTAGAGCACGAGGGGGACGGAGCGTTGACTTCATTAGACGTGGCCTCTCCAAGTTAACGTTCAGGTTCAGTGTGCCCCTTACCATTCGGTGATCACTGCCAGTTTTCACCCTTGCGATCACTGAGACATCACTGAATAGTTGTCGTCTGGTCGTCATAATGAAGTCAATCTCATTTTTTGTCGAACCGTCGGGGCTCGACCAGGTCCACTTTCTGTAGGGCCGCGTCTGGAAGAAAGAGTTCATCATAAAGAGTCCCTTTTTCTTCATGAAGTCAGCCAGCTGCTGACCCCTTCGGTTCCGCTGCCCTATTCAAAATTTCCCTACCTTCAGCTCTTCGTTCTCTCTTGTACCTAGCTTTGTGTTGAAGTCTCCCATTAACACCGTATAGTGGGTTTTGGAGGAATGCATGGCTCTAGATATATCCTCATATATTTCCTCCACCTCCTCATCGGGATGTGCCGAGGTTGGTGCGTAAACCTGTATGACCGTCAGTGAATCTTAAACAAGAAAAAAAAAACTTAAGAATGCTTAAACAAAAAATATACTCATTTGTATTTAATCAAAGCCTTATAAGTACTAAAAACAGAGATCATAATCAGACTTTGGCTTTTTTAAGGCTCTGATAAATTCGCTATAGTTAGATAACACTATAATTAAAATCAACGCTGGCTTACGATAATTATTCTGTGCTCAGATAAGTGTCAATTTTCGCATAGCAACTTTGTGTGCTCCATGCAAATGTGACTCGAACACACAATACACATGTATTTTGATTTCCGATCTTTTTTTACCAGACACAAATAATAACGTCTTTTGACATCAGCACAAGGTTAATTGGGTGGAGGGCCTGATGGTTCCCCGAGGTGAGTACTGATTCTTTTACGAGGGCTTACTGAAAGGCGCAAATTAGCTTTTTTTACAGCTTGACGTGGAGCTATCAATGATGGCATTGGCCATAAGCATGGGCCTAAGCTTTTTAGGAATTTCTTCTGGTAGGTTTGTCATGTGTTCAATATATGATTTTTTTTTGCATTTATTGCAGGAGTATTGATAACGAACGAACACTGCCATGATCAGACTCGTCCCCACATTCCTCAAAGATCACATCATGTTGCACATCTTCCTCTTCTAAAACACATCTTATGTCAGCATTACATAATAGTTGCGACAATTTTACTGTAATAATAGATTTTTTGTTAATAATGTATGTCATAAAACCATTAAATCACAAAAAATATTAAACATTCACTTACCAAAAAAAAAGTCACGCCGTATGCCTGGCAGGGTCTCTCAGACCCGCGCGCACTTTATACGCGTGTTACTCAGACGCGCATACGCGGATAAATGACCTCTAGCCTTTATCACGAAGCTATAGAGACGAGCAATGCATAAAACTAAAAACTTTAGAAAAATCGACTTATTTTGAAGAAGTGGGTCTGTTAGACCCAACAGGAATGCAAAGGGTTACAGATAGTTCAGATTAGTATCTGTGAAGAGAGTAAGTGTAGGTTTGTACATGCCAGCTTCAAGGTACTGAGAGACTACAGGATTTATATAAAAGAAGGATCAGAAATAGGATAGGGCGGAATCTTGCAACTCTTATTATAGCTCTTTGAGTTCGTTTCAGTGGAAACAGTGTAGATAATTTTAGTTGCTCCAATCCATGAGCTTAGACAATCATCATTATCATTACAGCCCTTCACAAGTCCACTGCTGAACATAGGCCTCCCCCAAGGAATGCCACAAAGCACGGTCCTGAGCCACCTGCATCCATCGACTTCCTGCATGTCTTACCAGGTCGTCACTCCATCTAGTGGGGGGACGCCCTACATTAAATCCACCGGTACAGGGCCGCCACTCGAGAACCTTTTTCCCCATCGGTTGTCGGTTCTTCGAGCTATATGGCGGGCCCATTGCCACTTCAGCTTACTAATCCTTTGGGCTATGTCGGTTACTCTGGTTCTACTGCGGATATCCTCAGTTCTAAGTTTATCACGCAGAGAAACTCCGAACATAGCTCCTCCATAGCTCGCTTAGCGACCTTGAGCTTCCTCATACGGCCAGCAGTGAAGGACCAAGTCTCTGTTCCATATGTCATCACTGGCAACACGCACTGGTTGTACAATTTAGTTTTGAAGTTTTGAGGTATGCCTGACGAGAAGATGGGTCGTAATCTCCCGAACGCTGCCCAGCCGAGTTGAATCCGTCGATTGACCTCTCGGTCGAAGTTGTACTTATCTAGTCGGACTATTTGTCCCAGGTAAACATACTCGTCAACAACTTCGAGCTTAGTGCTCCCAACAACTACCGGCATAGGTGTGACATGGACATTAAACATGATCTTTGTTTTGTCCATGTTCATCTTAAGACCTATCCGTTGGGAGGCACTATTGAGGTCATTGAGGTGGGTGATGTACTCGCCATTGATTTTAATACCGTATCCTTTCCAGTCCAGTAGCTTGAAAACGTCTTCCAATGCAGCGGTGAAGAGTTTCGGGGATATAACGTCACCCTGTCTTACACCTCTTTGCAGCTGGATAGGTTTCACCTACTTCACTTCGATATACCGACAGTCAACTTGGCACCGCTGAAGGGACTGTAGCACCGCCCAAATTTCGACAGAATAAAAGGCTTTTTCATAGTCCACATACGCAAGGCAAAGTGGCAGATTGTACTTTTCTGTCTTCTGTAAAATTTTGCCGAAGGGTGTGTATGTGGCCCATGATACTAAAGCCTTTTCGGAAACCGGCTTGTTCGGGAGGCTGAAAGTCGTCGACTCTGCGTGTGAGACGATTCGTAATGACTCTCGAAAACAGCACGTAGACGCGGCTCAGAAGGGAAATCGGTCTGTAGTTCTTCAAGTGAGCGTTATCGCCTTTCTTGAAGAACGAGAACACCGCACTTCTGCTCCACGCCTCCGGAGTAGTGCCATCATGGAGGATGGAATTAAAGAGCTTCTGAAGGACTTCAAGTACCGGTTTTCCACCCGCTTTCAGAAGCTCCGCTGTAATTCCATCCTCGCCTGGGGCCTTGTCGTTTTAAGGTGCTGGAGCCATTCTAATCTCGCTCAGACTGACGTCCGGATATCATCGGAATAGTGTCGGACAAGACTTGCTCTTGGATCGTTACTCACACTTGCGTGTGGCTCCAACGATGACGTGTACAGCTGCCCATAGAAATCACTTTAAATCGCAGGTGTCCCGGAAACGATGCTGCGATGCTGCCTCCCAACGGATAGGTCTTAAGATGAACATGAACAAAACAAAGATCATGTTTAATGTCCATGTCACTCCTATGCCGGTAGTTGTTGGGAGTACTAAGCTCGAAGTTGTTGACGAGTATGTTTACCTGGGACAAATAGTCCGACTAGGTAAGTCCAACTTCGACCGAGAGGTCAATCGACGGATTCAACTCGGTTGGGCAGTGTTCGGGAAATTACGGCACATCTTCTCGTCAGGTATACCTCAAAACTTGAAAACGAAACTATACAACCAGTGCGTGTTGCCAGTGATGACCTATGGAACTGAGACGTGGTCCTTCACTGCTGGCCGGATGAGGAAGCTGAAGGTCGCTCAGCGAGCTATGGAGAGTGCTATGCTCGAAGTTTCTCTGCGTGATAAACTTAGAAATAAGGATATCCGCAGTAGAACCAGAGACCGACATAGCCAACGGATTAGTAAGCTGAAGTGGCAATGGGCTGCCATAGCTCGAAGAACCGACAACCGATGGGGAAAAAGGTTCTCGAGTGGCGGCTCGTACCGGCGGAAGTGTAGGGCGTCCCCACTAGATGGAGTGCGACCTGATAAGACATGCAGGAAGTCGATGGATGCAGGTGGCTCAGGACCGTGCTTTGTGGCATTCCTTGGGGGAGGCCTATGTTCAGCAGTGGACTTGTGAAGGGCTGAAATGATGATGATGATAATGATGATGTAAAAATATATAAAGAAAACATGTATGATACGTAGATATAATATATACTTTACTTAAGTGATAATATAATACATATAATAAAATTGCAAATAATAAAACATCTAAATATATCAAAATATATCATTATCATTCTTAACGTTGAACATAGCTTCGTTTCAAAAAGAAGTCATGTACCAACTTTTTAAAACAGTCTTTACTTGGTGCTCTTATTATGTTTCCGTACAAGAAGTTCCAGTGTTATCGATAAGAAAATCACCTAAGTACATGGACAATGCTACCTTCAAGGTTAAGACACCTGGTAAACGGTACACATGTCACGCTGGACATTAAGGTTGTAGCACGAATGTGTCGGCTCAACCGAGGAAGAACCACGCTCTCACAGAATACCAGCGTAAAATAACAGCTCAATTCTGATGTGTTTCTTATAGTAAGTGTAAAGAAACGGAGACACCTTTTACTGGAAATGAGGTATTCCATCTTAGTCCTTAGGGTGATAATGCATCTGCATTTTCATTCTAAATTGGAGATTGATCAAGATGTCTATTGATCACAGCACCCACTTACCATCAGTTGGACTGTGTACTTGTTTGTCACCTACATTCTATAAATAACGATAAAGAAGATGACTGGCAGTGCAGCGGTTTAGTATTATTAAAACAGGAAAAATGGAAACAGGGGAGTAAGTTCCCGAGAGTGCGAAGTGGATAATTAGGATGGAAAAAGAATAGTATGTAAAAAGATTTACCTTTTTATCTTTTTTTTTCATTAAAATTCATCGGTTTTTGTTTCATGTTATTATGGTTATTAAACATAATTTCAAGCACTTAAAAGGGCATATCCTCTAAAGAATAAATAAGAGATCAGAAAATATAATATTTAGCTAGTTTTACTTATGTAGCAATTTTTCTAATATATTTTGGGGGTAGAATTCGTTCAGTGACTGTAAGCAGAAGTAGCATCTGCGCCCCAAATAAATAAACGGCGTGAGCGGAACAAATTACATAACTAATGACGATCATATTTTTTCAAAACGCTAAACATTTACTGAAGTTATTATTTTTGTATATACAGAAAACAATCTTGATATAAAGGATTACGTGGACAAAAATTTTACATAAATATTCATAAATAATAACAGTTAATAAGCTTTTGGTAACAGTGTAAGACAGTTCACCACCCTATTTTATCCCAAGGTTGTCGTAAGAAAAAACTATGGAAAATATCAAAGAAATCTTATGGCTGTCGATAGATGACATTATAACAATTTCGTTTATGACAGACATAAAATATTATAACCGGCGCGGCTGCTGGGTTCTCTAACGCCGCCACCACACAGCTTGTTTTTAATGTCATAAATATATTTTAATACAAGATAATTAATATTAATCAAACAAGAAATTTTTAAGCAGTCCCTGTTTTTTTTTTAATAAAGAAAACACCTTAGCGTTAATCGAACAAAATTCTTCCCAATATTCTTGATTTGGAAAGTTTCGAATTAACAAAACCTGTTAAGTAAGAGACAATCGATTTATTTGGTTGCGACATGATGGAGTTAATTTAACTTTACTAATTTTCTTTTTTAATATCCGTTCTGTATTTGTATAGATTCTGGAACTCTGTAGCTACTGGGTCGAGGCTCATGAATCTTAGCCAGCTCTTACGACAGCCGCGCGACGAAAACTGATCATCATCAAATATACAGGGTATTTTTGAAACGCTCCCGACAACGAAGACAGATGATAGTACTAAGGATACCTATGATGATGGGTCACAAAGAAATTCGATCCCGAGGAAAAAAAAAAATCATCTTTTCACAACGTTTTATTAACTTTATTCACGCTGCATCATGTTATTACACTTACTTGAAACGATATTTCACTAAAAAAAAATCATGAAAATACTGAAACATAAAACCAGCAGTGGAAATACTGAATTACAATCAGCTGACTAGGGGTCAATGTACGCACGAACGCCGATTTCGCGCGGCCTGCAACTAGCGATGGTACCACAATACCTAATAATTTACAACACTTGTCTACTATTTTGCCACTGTGCTTGTCTCCACGTAGCCGCTTTAATTCGAATTTACAGGTTAAATAAACCAAATAACTGGTTTGATTCCCCGCTAATGAAAAAAATACTTAAATAAAATGTTAAGAAGGTCAGATTCATGCTTTTTTATCCATTGTGTAGGTATGTTTATTATTCTGATGTATTCAGTTAAGTACCTATTCAGATCAGTTCAGTACTAAGTTATTTAAAAAAAATTAGGTATGAAACAGCTTACCGATCCTCCGTGGCTTTATGAGATTCTCCAAGCCACATTAACATGTTGCCGTATTCACGAGCACTATAAACGTACCTACGCGTTAGGCATTATTAAAACAAAACAAAAAACACAAAACGTAACAACAAAAACAATATCATTAATTAATAAATAACAAGTAATAACGACAATAATTTAATAAACAAAACAATTGAACTATCGCTCGTGATAGTCGACACGGAACTGTCTCAAAAACTAAAATTATTAATCAATCCCGCCAAAACAAATGCGCACGTTGTAACGTCCTTGAAGTCTGTGTAAATACCACAGCGCGAGGCGACACGAGGCAGCGGTGTGTGAAAGGAAGGGTAGAGTGTAGTATATATACCTAATGCATTGTTTCGTACCGATCTAGATAAGAGTTCGGCGCCCGCGAGGATATTGACCCTATAGTCAGCTGATTTTCTTTTTTAAGTTCCACTGCTGGTTTTATGTTTCAGTATTTTCATGATTTTTTTTAGTGAAATATCGTTTCAATTAACTGTAATAACATGATGGAGCGTGAATAAAGTTAATAAAACGTTGTGAAAAGATTTTTTTTTCCTCGGGATCGAATTTCTTTGTGACCCATCATCATAGGTATCCTTAGTACTATCATCTGTCTTCGTTTTCGGGAGCGTTTCAAAAATACCCTGTATAACCTAACGCCGCGCTGTCATCACATGCCATCAACCATCAGCGTATTATATTAGTCCGTCAACAGATTTTAGTCCTCTGCTTATTTAATTAAGCACATTTGATTCTCTTTCGATTAAACAATTCGTGTCGCAGGCATAATACACAACACCGTTACCTTACAGCCTATCAAAGTCTACTGCTAAACATAGTCTTCTCCCATAGATTGGCTCATAGGAGGGCTATTCGCCATAGTTGCCACGCCTGGAAGGCGGATTGGCAACCGCGGGTTTTTGTTTTCTTGTTATTAGGAAGACGCTACTGCCCCGCTCCTGGTTTGTCTCTCTCTGTCGCCTCTTACGATACCTACAGGACGATATGAGGTATGTACCTAATAGGTATTCTTACACCGCCATCACAAGGTATACGCAACCCGCAATATTTTTTTTTTAAATAACTTATGAAAAGCAGATTTGCTGTCACACTTTAGGTCTAAGATGAAATTCCTCATTATCAGTTAATAATCTTCGGCCCTCATAACGTACTATATTAAAAGCAGCAGAATTATGCTGCTATTTTACGCTGGTATTCTGTGCCATTGTGATTTATTCATGACCGACTCATTGGTACTGCAGCTTTAATACAAATCGAGCAATGTTATTTTTATATCATTACCTTATAAAACGCCCTTGGACCTTACATTATGCCATCTAAATAAATCTCTCAATATTAATTACTTTTCCATTATCCATCCATTACAGTTTATAAAAGTCCACTGCTGATAATAGGAGGTAAACACATAGATTGCCTTATAGACGGATTTCGCCATAATTGCCTTGCAGGCGGGTTGGCAACCACAGTTTTTTATAATTTAAGTTGTGAACAGTAAGATGCTGTCGCCGATCTCATGTTTTAGTTCCCTCTGTCGCCTATCACGACACCCACGGCTCAATATGGCGTATGGATATTCTTACACCGCCTTAACAAAGTACTTCATGCTCGTTTGTCCCCTCTTATATATATAAAAAACAAAGAGTATTAACTTATACATTACAAAAGTATTATCATATATTAGCGGCTAAAGATTACGGTATGTGGTGTACTCGTATGTTTGTTGGAATACTCATATTAAGTTTGTTTGTTTCGTGTGTGTAAGTTTCACTGCAGAACTTCATTAATGAACTACATGCTCCGAAAGTTTAGAATACATCACGAGTATGAATATTCAAGACGTTTTCCTAACATATATTACTGAAAGACTATACTGGTATGCTTATGAAACTTAATCAAATGCATCCTTTTTGGTATATACTGCTAAATTGATAGAAATAATTGTATTGAATTGCATTGAATTTCTTTATTTTGCAAATATGGGTAATACAAAATGTGGTGACAAATATATATAGTACAGATTCCACCATATTTTACCAGAAGGCATGCAAAAAATATAATTAATTACATTTTTTATCAATAACGTAAATATGTAATTCACAACACATTACAGTAGATTAACGATTAAAGAATTTTTTATTCTTATTCTTTATGAGCCTGTGAAATATTTAAGTAAAGTTACAGCCTATATACATCCCACTGCTGGGCACAGGCCTCCTCTCATTTCTGAGAGGGTGTGAAATATTTAGTATCACAATATTTACAATATTTAGTACTACAAAACATGCTTTTGGCTTTCAGTTGTTATTTTGGTTACGTTTCTGGACGACTTTTAGCTTTTGTCTTTGAATGTTGATGACACTTAATCAAATTGTTATTCAGTTTGGTTCTAGTCACAGATCAGGATATCCAACTAAAGACAAATTAAGATATAAAGTAATAACTAAATAATTTAAAGTAAGTATAACTTTTAGGTGACAAATTTATTTTAAATAAATTATCAGCCTCAGCTAGCCGTATATAGGTAGGTAGGTAATTTCATATTTGGCGCTTCTTTTATTTTTATTAATCGGTGGTTTTGCGGTCAGCTTAGCGGTCAGCCACCGAAGAGTATACTTCACCTGAGGATGCCTCGTGTAGAGGCAAAGCATGTGTCGTATTATCGACGGTGGTGTGTCCTTCCTAGTGTATGGAGTGGTGGGAGTGTGTTGGGAGTTGTGGTGCGGGAGTTGTGGTGCGGGAGTTGTGGTGCGGGGACAGTGCACGCAATTGAGGGAGGGCGAGAGATGCTCTTCAAACTAGGTGAGACACATCATTTTATTTTATTACGCGCTTTTAACGAAATTATAGTCTTTGGGTTATAGCATGATGCGAGTGACAGCTCACGCCTATAAAGTTTCGATTTTTTTTTTGGATAAACTTTCATACGGATATTGTTGTACTTCATGGATGGGTACCGCCCACTTACGACAGTGATGTGCCACGCTAAACTATGCCATGCCATAACGAACAACAACAGAGTATCAAAAATTGGTTTTGAAATAAATCGAATATATAAAAATCGCGTAAATATGTATTCGAATTGGAACTAATCATTCGACAAATTCTGATTTACCGAAACAAAAATCACATAGTATTTCATGCCGGCACACCGCTTACAACTTTACAAGGCGCAGGTTCAGCCCCACATGGAATACTGTTCCCATCTCTGGGCAGGGGCTCCCCAGTGCCAGCTCCTTCCACTTGACCGCATCCAGCGCAGAGCGACTCGAATCGTCGACGACCGAGTTCTTTCCGATCGGCTGGACTCACTCACTGGATGTTGCATCTTTTTGCGTATTCTATCGCATCTATCACGGGGGGTGCTCTGAGGAATTGTTCGGACTAATTCCAGCCGCTCAATTTCACCATCGCACATCGCGACAAAACTCGCGATACCATCCATACCAGCTGGATGATTGGCGGTCCACCACTGTGCGATTTAGAAGAAGTTTTCTTCCTCGCACAACTTCCTTGTGGAATCGATTTAGGGACCTTCAAGAAAAGAGCATACTCCTTTTTAAAAGGCCGGCAACGCATCTGCAATTCCCCTGGTGTTGCAGTTGTTCATATGCGGCGGTAGTCACTTACCATCAGGTGAGCCACATGCTCGTTTGCCCCCTCTCCAATAAAAAAAAACTCCGACGCGGTGATCAGTTAATTTACATTGTTGTCTTGTTTTGTAATGATTAAACGATTTTGTCTATTTATATAAAGCATATAATAAAAAATAAATTAATAAAATATAATAACAAATAACATGTTCTTTTTTATTTGTTATAACGAGATATTTGTGTTATTATTTAAACGTAACATTTTTATAAGTTATTCCAATTCAAACATAAATTGCTTTCTAACTTCCAGTTGCATAAAAACGTTGTTTCACTCTTGGAACGTAGAGCGTCTCTATAAATTCACTTCTTTGTCTTCTGTTCGTTTATAAAAAAAAAAACTTTTTATGAAGAGATAATAAATTCTTTAACGCCTTGTATCGGCGTGAGAGAATCCGTTATCCTATTTCGCTCCATTTGTATCGTAAGAAGCGACGATGAGAAATACCTAAAGATAATGATTTCTTATATTTACGCGAACACTACACATTTAAATAAAACTAGTTTTACGGATTTTATCGCGTATATTAACTTATTTTATATTCCCGACGTTTCGAGTACTTTACAGCACCCATGGTCACGGGGGGGACTGAGGTATTTGACGTCCCTATGTCATAGTTAACCACGGTTACCTCCAGATTAATTTTTTTTAATTTTTATTCCGATCTACGCAGTATGAACTTACAGTATCTTGAAGTCTTGCAGTTGTATGCATTGTGTCAAAAAGACTTTATCATAACTCATGGCGGCCAAAATAGCTACAAAAAATCTATTTTTATTTTTATTTTATTACATTTATAAACCAAATTCTCGATTATTTTTACCTTCCGTCCCGATATTTGGCCCATTGGACCTGGCAAAACTAATACACATATAGCAAAAGTGCGCTAGCACTCGTACCTTGAGAAGCTGCCGGTGCAGTCTACGCCGTACTGAAAATTACATATGCTGGCAGCCATTTCATTTGTTTAAATGTCAATATGAATGCAATCAACATGAAATAGAAGATGATTTTTATTTTCAAATTAATACATAGTATAATCTATACATTGAAGTGTCTGTTTGTAATATCAAAATAACAGCCTTTTACTAAATACATATGAAAGTATTTGTCTTACTGTGTGTTTGTTCCGGCTTATAGCTGGCACTGACAGATAGCTGATGTTATAAGGAGTAACACAGCCTAATTTTATTTTAGAAAAAAATTAGGATTCCGCGCAAAAAAACTAATACCCATGAAATCCAATCGTAATAAATACCAAGCGGGCGAGGTCCGGGAACAGCTATTATGTAACTATTATGTCATAATTTGTATTAAACTTTAACTTAATTTTATATGCATTGTAGTTTATAAAGAAATATATGTTTCGGTTTTAACTTTTATATCGATAGCTAATCGATAATTTTTGCTTTGCTTTGTGTATCGTTAATCGCCTTTTTTAAATCGATTTAACAATATTCCATCTCTAGACACGCCAAAAGTATAAGCTGTCACCCGCACCATGCTATAACGCAAAGACTATAATTTTCACAAATTTAATATAATGGATTTCCGCAAAGTAACGCCTGATTCTATTAATTATATTAACATAAATTATAAATAAATCTTTCTTTTCTTCAAAAGGAAATGATGATATCTAGAGAGAGAGAGACTGTTACAGGCTGATAAAGAAGACGAAGACGAAGAAGGATTCCTTCCAAGATATGAATATATTAAATTTTAAGACTTTTAAATGTGATTGTTTCTGTAAAAATGCTTAAAATCTATATCTTTACACTTTAAGTGTGGGATTCTTGTGTAATATGTGTATATATATTTATTAAAGTTATTGGTTATTATATCTATATTTATATTTTATCGTAAGAAGTGACAGTGGAAACGAAACAGAGGATGGGCAGCAGCATCTTCTTCATAACAACAAAAAAAATATTAAGAAACTGCAGTTGCAAACCCGCTAGTACAACAACGAACAGCTACGCAACAGCTAGTATAGCAATCCCTCTATGAGGCTGTCTTTGGAGAAGGCCTATTTTCAGCAGTGGACTTTGATGCGATGTAATGATGATGATCGTAATGATGTAATTGGTTTCTCGGTAACGGCTCTAAGGATTTCGATGAAGTGTTGTATTTAATAATGTTTTACTTTCCAATTATATCTAGATAAGTGTAATTAAGGTGTAAGGCAGGGTGACGTAATATCCCCGAAACTCTTCACCGCTGCATTGGAAGACGTTTTCAAGGTACTGGGCTGTAAAGGATACGGTATTAACGTCAATGGCGAGTACATCACTCACCTTCTATTTGCCGACGATATAGTTCTTATGGCAGAATCGCTGGAGGACCTAAGCACTATGCTCAATGACCTCAATAGTGTCTTCCAACGGATAGGTCTTAAGATGAACATGGACAAAACAAAGATCATATTTAACGTCCATGTCACACCTATGCCCGTAGTTGTTGGGAGCATTAAGCTCGAAGTTGTTGACGAATATGTTTACCTGGGACAAATAGTCCGACTAGGTAAGTCCAACTTGGACCGAGAGGTCAATCGACGGATTTGACTCGGCTGGGCAGCGTTCGGGAGATTACGACACATCTTCTCGTCAGACATACCTCAAAACCTCAAAACTAGATTGTACAACCAGTGCGAGTTGCCAGTGATGACCTATGGATCTGAGACGTGGTCCTTCACTGCTGGCCGTATGAGGAAGCTCAAAGTCGCTCAGCGAGCTATGGAGAGGGCTCGGCGTTCCTCTGCGTGATAAACTTAAAAACGAGGATATCCGCAGTAGAACCAGAGTAACCGACGTAGCCAAAAGAATTAGTATGCTGAAGTGGCAATGGGCCGGCCATATAGCTCGAAGAAACGACAACCGATGGGGAAGAAAGTTTCTCGAGTGGCAGCCTCGTATCATCAGGCGAAGTGTAGGGCGTACCCCCACTAGATGGAGTGACGACCTGGTAAGACATGCAGGAAGTCAATGGATGCAGGTGGCTCGGGACCGTGCTTTGTGGTGTTCCTTGAGGGAGGCCTATGTTCAGCAGTGTACTTGTGAAGGGCTGTAATGAATGAATGAATAAATGAAAAAGTGTCATTAGTGAGAAAATAATAAGTATTTTTAACAGCATGTTAAAAAATGTGAAAGTCGGAAGGCTTTCAATAAATGGGCGACAGTAGGAGTCCATAAGAGCAGACAAAGGTTATATGAACTTGAAACTTATATGAACTTGACCATGAAAGGTCATATAACCCTAGCGTCGAATTTAGGGAGTTTGTTAAAAAATATTCAAAAATATTTAAAGGATGTGCTCCAAAGCCAAGTCTTTGCATTTGAGCAACAAAATTAAGACGGCTTCTAATAAAATTAAAATGACGTGGAGTATAATTAATAGTGAAACTGGTAAGGTCAACTCTCGCAATTCAAACTACCGGTTGAGTTTTAACAACAAATTAACGGAATCAGATCAGGATGTTGTAATGGTTTTTGAGAAGTATTTTACGGATATTCCGATCTTAACAACTATGTTACTGAATTCTTCTCCTGCCGTCGCCGAATCATTGCTTAAACAAAATGTAAATGCGTGTACAAAGAATTTTACATTTCATAAAATATCATCAAAAGATATTGTAAAATATTTTAAAACTATTGATATTGTTGCGCGCCACTATTAATGTCTTTTACATGGCAACACTAGCCACTAGCGCCCTCTAGTATCGAGTAGCAGAACTAGGAGAGTCAAGATCTTTCTAGAAATTTCGGGACCGATATGTACTCGAACATTCTAGATGTTTCCACAGTAGAAGGTTCTGGAAAGTATCGGAGGCGCTATATAAGGCCGGTATAGACCACGACCGAGGCAGTATTGAATTGGCGATCCAAGCGAGGACTTCGAAGCGATACAACTACGAACTTAAGCGATCTGTAGTAAAATTGTATTTTGTTATTAGTGTGGTTTAAAGTTGTAATTAGTGTTGTATAATTAAAGTGTCAATTTTGGTAATTCAATCGGCAGTTTTTAATTGTCTCGAACCCCAAGCACGTAACAATTGGTGTCAGAAGTGGGATCAGATCATGCCGATTTTACCAAAGGACGACACGGAGGGTATCCGTACCCGAAGTCAACGCCAGCAAGAGACGGACCAGAGACGATTTGGTAATGCAACGCCGCAAACGTCGGGGGCCAGCTGCCGACCACGGAGGCCGGCCGTCAGCAGCTCCTGCATCTGCAGCACCTGACTTAGGTGCTCTGATGATGATGCTGCAGGAGCAGGCTCGCCGACAGGAGGAACAGGCCGCCGACAGGAGGCAGGCCCGCCGACAGGAGGAACAGGCCCGCCGACAGGAGGAACAGGCGTCGGAAGAGCAGCTGCAGCGTGGACAGGAGGAACAGGCCCGCCAGCCAGCAGGAAGGCAGATGCTCCTCGCGAAGGACCTTCACACTACCTTCGGGAAAGAGATAAGGAGGTGAAGGATAGGGTTGCTCAACATGACAACCGCCTGTCGGAAGCTTAAACTCGAATCAACCAAGTGAACAATCGGGTTGACAACGTGATGGCTGACGTGAAGAAAACGCTGGACGACCTCAAACTTGGGGATGGAGTTACAGCTCCCGTGGTAGCTACAACACCTTCGCTACGTGGATTCAAAGTGCCGCCGTTCGACGGGACTTCTTCCTGGTCGGCGTACAGAATCCAGTTCGAGGCTGTCATGAAGGCGAACGGCTGGAATAAAGTCAGCCATGACTGCTCTCACCCTAGGCCTGCGCGACCAGGCCTTAACTGTTCTGGAAGCTCTCGGTAAGGAAGTGACTTACGAGCAGCTCCTTGAGGCATTGGAGGCGAGATATGGCGACGCTCACCTGGAACACGTCTTTCGTGCGCAGCTCAAAGATCGCGTGCAACGCAGCAACGAAAACCTACAGCAGTGGGCCCTTGAGGTGGAAAAGCTGGTTCGAAAAGCATACCAGTCTGTACCTGCGCTCATTGTAGGAACCTGGTGCAGACATTCATCGATGGCATCCGCGACCTTGAAGTCAGAGCTGCTGTGAGGCTCGGGCACCACGAGACGCTTAAGGACGCGTTAGCCCATGCACTGGAGGTGGAAGCCGTACGGCAGGATCATCGATCCCATCGCGTCAGGAGGTTGCAGCAGCTGCAGTTCGCGACTACAATAAAGGATACAGCCCTAGGTGCTACGGCTGTGGGGAAAGGGCCATCTTCGATCCAGCTGCCTAAGCGAACTGTAGAAAGGGAGGTGATCGATCTCGAGAGGTAGTGCGGCTAACAGCACCGCCCAGCAGCAGCAGAAACGAGTAAAAGCCAGGACTGCGGGGCGGGTGCTGGCTGATGTTAAAAGAGCCCCAAGTTTCGATCTCACAAACCCATGATGGGAACAGCCTAATCATCAAAGGCGAGGTCAACGGAACGCCGTGTAAACTGACCATAGACACTGGAGCCTCTCGCACGGTTGTCAGTTCCCAACTTATAAGTCAGTTCCTTGGGGACTCCGCATACAACCGAGAGCGCATTAATTTGGTAACAGCCACCGGTCAGCGCATACCCGTCCGTGGAGAGAAGGAGATGGAGTTGAAGCTAGGCAACATGATCTACCTGCATAATGTCATCGTGGCTGATATAATGGACGACTGCATCCTGGGCCTAGACTTCATGAGGAAGAATTGTTGTGAGATCGATGTTAAGCAAGGTGTTTTGAAATGTGGACATGAGGAACTTTTCGTGGAAGGAGCGATACCGGGAATGTGTACAGCCTTAAAATTGTTCTGCCGCCGAGATCGGAAACGATTGTGCCGGTTAGTCTTCCTCGGAATCCTGGGCAAGCTCATCGTTGTGTACTCGTGGAAAGGGTGGACAATGACCTTCCGTGGAAAGTGGCTCGAACTTGGTCAGAACCACCGACATCTCAGGAGTACGTGTGCTGAACCTTGTGATCAGGAACAGATTATGGAAAAAGGCACACTGGTTGGTACTTGTGAGGAAGTGGATTGGTTGCGTAGGTGCCAATACCCATCGACTGGGACCCCCAAGGATGCACAAACGAGGGTGACCACACTTTTAGAAGACTGTCGCAGCGTTCTCTCCCGAATGAAGTGGTCAAGGCGAAGAAGTTGTTACTCAAGTACGCCGATGTTTTCTCGTCAAACGATGCTGACATAGGAAAGACTGGCAGTTCAACACAAAATAAACACAGGAGAAGAATTGCCTATCCGTCAGCGCCCAAGAAGATTGCCGGTAGCACGTGAAAGGAAGTAGAAACCATGATTGAGGAATGGTGAAGGATGGTGTTATTGAACCTTCATCTAGTCCATGGTGTTCACCTGTGGTGCTGGTAAAGAAGAAGGACGGTAGCATGCGGTTTTGTGTTGACTACCGCCGTCTGAACGACGTTACGAAGAAGGACAGCTATCCCTTGCCAGAATTGATGACACGCTGGACATGCTTACAGGCGTAAAGTGGTTTAGTACGCTGGACCTGAAAAGTGGCTACTGGCAGGTTGAAATAGACCCTAAGGACAAGGAGAAAACTGCATTCTCCACAGGAAAGGGTCTGTGGCAATTTAAAGTCATGGCGTTTGGATTGTGCAATGCTCCAGCAACGTTTGAAAGGTTGATGGAGCTTGTACTACCAGGCTAATTGGTGACGCCTGTCTGGTCTACTTGGATGACATCATCATCGTAGGCCGTACGTTTGAGAACACCTTCAAAACCTGGAACGCGTGCTCATGAAGATCCAGAGTGCCAACCTCAAGTTGAGTCCGAAGAAATGCTCACTATTCAAACGGCAAGTTAGCTTTTGGGGTATGTAGTGTCGGAAGAAGGTATCCGCACGGATCCAGAAAATTGCCGCTGTCAAGGATTGGCGGTTCCAAAGACAAGACACAGGTTAGAGCATTTTTGGGTTTGTGCTCCTATTATCGGCGATTTGTAAGAACTTTGCAGATATAGCCAAACCTCTGCACAAGCTAACCGAGGAGAAGCGACATTTCTGCTGGGATGAAAGTTGCGATATCGCATTCCAGGAGCTCAAGGACCGTCTGTGCAAAACACCTATTTTGGGGTACCCTGATGCGAGCAAGGAATTTATAGTTGACACAGACGCAAGTGATATAGGACTTGGCGGTGTGTTGTCTCAAAGGAATGGTGATCAAGAGGTTGTGATAGCGTACTTCAGCAAGTCTTTGTCAAAGCCGGAAAGGAACTATTGTGTCACAAGGCGAGGTGCTTGCTGTGGTAAAGTCGTTGCAGCATTTTAGCAAATATCTTCTGGGGCGGAAATTTCACTTACGAACTGACCATGCTGCACTGAAATGGCTATTGCAGTTCAAAATCCAGAAGGACAAGTTGCGAGATGGATTGAACTACTGCAGGAATACGACTTTGTGATCGAACATCGCAGCGGAAATCTCATGGCAATGCAGATGCATTGTCAAGAAGACCTTGCCCTGAAGATTGCAAGCATTGTACTAGACAAGAGGGTAAGGAAGTGGTATCTGTGAGGATGCTTGTGACAGACCAGCTCAACAATGAGTGGAAAGACAGCCTACGACATGCACAGCAGGAAGATTCGGACATCAAGCCGATTCTAGAATGGATGAAGGCCAGTGCTCCTAAGCCCAAGTGGAGCGACGTTTCAGCGATGAGTTCGACCACAGCTATTGGGCCCAATGGGACAGCTTGCTGATTCAGGATGGAGTCCTGTGCCGTAAATGGGAAAATGGCCGGGAGACAGTTGTCATTTGCAAATGGTTGTCCCTAAAGCTAAAGTACCGGATGTTCTACAGCTGTACCATAATGGTTGTTCAGGAGGTCACCTGGGAGTTAAACGAACTCTACTGAAGATCCGAGAACGGTTTTACTGGGTTCACTGTCGTAACGATGTCGAGGACTGGTGTCGCAAATGTACAAGTTGTGCGGCTGTAAAGGGACCTCAAACTCGTAGTAGAGGTGCATTGAAATTGTACAATGTTGGTGCACCATGGGAGAGGATAGCCGTTGACGTTGCGGGGCCGTTTCCGGAAAGTGAAAGTGGTAACAAGTATTTCATGGTTGTGATGGATTACTTCACTAAGTGGCCAGAAGTCTTCGCCATTCCAAATCAAGCTTCAACAGTTGCAGATAAACTAGTTCATGAAGTCTTCTGTCGTTTTGGAGTACCTTTAGAGATTCACAGCGATCAAGGAAGGAATTTTGAGTCTCAAATATTCCAGGAAACTTGCCGAGTTATGGGTACTCATAAAACAAGAACAACTTCTTACCACCCACAATCTGATGGAATGGTAGAACGATTTAATCAGACATTGGAAGGTACCTAGCAAAAGTTGTGGAAAAACGGCAACGAGACTGGGACAGGCACATACAACCGTTTTGTTGTCATATCAGCGCTGTTCACGAAAGTACATCAGTGACACCAGCTTTAGCAAATTTTGGGAGAAATTACGGCTGCCTGCAGACCTGATCACCGGAATACCACCTGATGCCCCGCAGTATAACCGATTATGCAAATGACTTGCGGAACAAAATGAATGACATTTATGAGCACGTCAGACAATCAGGACAGCAAACGTCTGAAAAGATGAAAACACGGTATGACCGCAAAATGAACAACAAAGGGTTTGACGAAGGTTCACTAGTGTGGTTACACAATCCAGTTCGCAGCAAAGGAAATCTCCTAAGCTTCAAGCTAAATGGGACGGACCGTACCGGATTGTGACAAGGATCAATGACGTAACCTACCGGATACAGAAAGGTGCAAGAGGTACTCTAAGATCGTCCATGTGGATCGACTGGCGCGTTATTATGGGGCCAATAATGCTTGGGACGAGCATGTCTTAGGAGGGGGCAGTGTTGCGCGCCACTATTAATGTCTTTTACATGGCAACACTAGCCACTAGCGCCCTCTAGTATCGAGTAGCAGAACTAGGAGAGTCAAGATCTTTCTAGAAATTTCGGGACCGATATGTACTCGAACATTCTAGATGTTTCCACAGTAGAAGGTTCTGGAAAGTATCGGAGCGCTATATAAGGCCGGTATAGACCGACCGAGGCAGTATTGAATTGGCGATCAAGCGAGGACTTCGAAGCGATACAACTACGAACTTAAGCGATCTGTAGTAAAATTGTATTTTGTTATTAGTGTGGTTTAAAGTTGTAATTAGTGTTGTATAATTAAAGTGTCAATTTTGGTAATTCAATCGGCAGTTTTTAATTGTCTCGAACCCCAAGCACGTAACAATATTAAGAAAACTGCGGATCTGTGGGGCATTTCCGTTAAAGTTATTGCGTTTATAATCGATATAATCGCGCCTCAACTAGCTATTATTTTTAATACTAGTATAGAATATGGTGTGTTTCCTGATTTGATGAAGCATAGTAAAGTAATACCTTTATTTAAATCTGGTAGTACATTAGACCCCGCCAATTTTAGACCCATTTCTGTACTGCCAACACTAAGTAAAATTTTGGAAAAAATTATTTTTGATCATATGTTAATTTTTTTTAATGTTAATAATTTACTTCATAAAAATAAATTCGGTTTCAAAAGGGGTCGCTCGACAACTGATGCTGGTGTTGAGCTGATTAAATATATTTTCAATGCATGGGAGAATTCACAGGATGCTTTGGGTATATTCTGTGACCTATCCAAAGCCTTCGATTGTGTTCACCATGAAACATTAATCAGGAAACTACAATACTACGGTGTAAGAAGTAATGCTCTTAAATTAATTGTTTCATATTTAAGTAACAGAACTCAAAAAGTTGTCATTAATAGTATGAGCTCTTCCGGGTCGATAGTACAAATGGGCATGCCTCAAGGCTCAATTCTCGGCCCCTTTCTGTTTCTTGTATATATTAATGACTTACCTTACATAGTAGTGGATAAGCATAATATAGTATTATTTGCTGATGACACTTCATTAATTTTCAAATTAAAACGACAATTATTAAAATATGACGAAGTAAATAATGCTACATCTAAATTAGTAAATTAGTTTAATGTTAATAACTTGCATTTAAATAGCACTAAAACGAAATGTATGAAGTTCATGACTCCAAATGTCAGACAATTAAATACTAATGTAATCTTAAATGGGGAGGAACTGAGTCTTGTCGATACCACCATTTTTCTTGGAATAACACTAGACGCGAAGCTTCAATGGAGCCCCCATATATCAAAGTTAGCAATCAGACTTAGTTCTGCAGCATATGCTGTAAAAAAGATTAGAAATCTTACCAGTGTGGAAACAGCTAAACTTGTTAGCTGTTTCCATAGCATAATTCTTGGAATAACACTAGACGCGAAGCTTCAATGGAGCCCACATATATCAAAGTTAGCAAGCAGACTTAGTTCTGCAGCATATGCTGTAAAAAAGATTAGAAATCTTACCAGTGTGGAAACAGCTAGACTTGTTTACTTTAGCTGTTTCCATAGCATAATGTCGTATGGTATTTTGCTATGGGGACACGCAACTGACACTGAAATTATATTTGTTTTACAGAAGAGGGCCATAAGAGCAATCTATGATTTAAAACCTAAAGAGACGCTCAGACAAAAATTTAAGGAAATTAATATATTAAGTTTGGCCTCTCACAAAAATAAAAGTAGTTATACAAAAATAAGTGATATTCATTCTGTAAATACTAGGAACAAACACAAGCTAGTAGTACCAGTTACTCGACTCCACCGAGTCAGTAATTCATTCTTGGGGCGATGTATACGCTTTTACAATAAAATCCCAGAAAATATACAAAATTAGACCTGCTCAAAATTCAAAAACTTTATTAAACATAGTTTGTATAAATAGGAATTTATGGATGATAATAACCCCTGGGAATGAGGTGTTCGCTACCAAGCTATTTCTAATTTGTTTTGTGTGGTTAATTGTGTAACATACATGATTGTAAGCTGTTATTTTAAAAAAGTCCACTTGGTTTCTTGCTGGTTCTTCCCAGGTCAGAGGTTTTTTTTCGAACCAGTGGTAATTAAACAAAAGAGTGACTTTCAATAAGTATTATTTATAATCTATATTGAATAAAAAAGTTTCTGTTTCTGTTTCTGTTTCATGCGAGGCTTGGTCATCCAGGTAGTATATATAATTGTGGGTGCGTCTGTTAGTGATCGTGTAACTTTTAAACAACTAAACCGGTTGAGGTAATATTCACACATTATATTAATTTTGTCAAGACTATGGTTGTATAGATGATGGTTGTAAACCGTCTTGTGGCGGTGTAAGAATATCCACTTCTCCATATCAACCCGTGGGTGTCGTAAGAGGTGACAGAGGAAACCTAATCAGGGAATGGGTAATTGGCGTCTTCTTAATAACGACTAAAAATAAAAAACTGCGGTTGCCAACCCGTTTGCCAAGCGTGGCAATTATGGCAACTATCCCCCCTATAAGGCAATCTATGGGGTAGGCCTATGTTCAGTACTGGACTTTAGTAAGCTGTAACGGTAACGGATGGTTCTATCTATGGTTTGATCCGAAATGTGACGCTGTACTCAAGTCATTAACAAATACTATATTTATCCCCCAAAATGACTCACTTTTATATTTTATGATGGTTTAGTACCAAAGGTAAAAAAGACGAATGGGTCGGCTCAACCGAGGAAGGACCACGCTCTCACAGAATGCCAGCGTAAAATAGCAGTTTAATACTGCTGTGTTTGGCGTGGTGAATGTAGAAAACCGGAGACCATTTTTACTAGATACGAGACATTCCATCCTAGTTCTTAGGGGTGACAACGCATTAACAAAATTCTGGACCAGATAGGTTTGTTTTATTTACACTGCCAAAACTACAAAATGTGTTTAGAGAGAAACTTATCGCGCCACCTACGGGAAAAGTCTAATCAAGGTCTGCTGGGCTACGTATTATATAATATACATTTACAATTTTTGTAATAGAAATGGAAGCAAAGTTTCTCCAAGGTTGTAATATTACAAAATATTTGTGAAATATTTTATGTATGCTCATCCGATACTCATGCAAATGGAAGTTATATAAGACGGTAGGGGAATAATGTTCTTTAATATGATGCTACGTAAAGAATTCTGTTTTTGTAAAGTCAATGTATACTTACGAGACCAAGTAATTTGAATAAACTCCGCGAATAATTTTCTATTTTATCACACTTCTTTTCGTTACGTGTCCTTAAACATATTTTTTTCAGAAGCCAAAATACCTTTCAAACTTTTCCCATAGTCTTCCTATACGACACCAACCGGAAAAATGAGGTGATAGATTTACCAATGCCGCAAATACACGGCCATTCTATCACACAATTTTTACTAAAGTTCAAATTTAATAAAATAAGCAATTTAGTGTGCTTGTAAATTGGAGTAGAAATATACCAGTAAAATTAATCAACTTTATTTTCATCATAATATAACTTTTAATTAGTTTTGTTCAAAGTTGTACGTACTTTTAATAAATATCGTCAGACCAACAAAGAAAGATAAATTGAGCGCTACGAAATTCAGGAGGTCTGGAGGAAATTATTATTACCCATTAAGAGGAAAACGGCGTACATATTTCGGTGTAAAAATATCCACTACCCCATATCGTCCCGTGGGTGTCGTAAGAGGCGACAAAGGGAAACTAGGCAGGGATGGGCAGCATTGTCTTCCTGATAAAAACTCAAAATTATAAAAAACTGCGGTCGGCAACCTGTCTGCCTAGCGTGGCAACTATGGCATAAGCCACGATGAGCCACTATGAGGCAATCTACGGGGAGGGCCTATGTTCAGCAGTGGACTTTTATAGGCTGTAATGGATGGATGGATTTCATACTACATCTAAATGCGCACAAACAGATGTACTCTCTATTCTTTCTCTGTCAAGAAACGAACACATACCTACAACACGTTTAAACGTGGTAGAGTCAAGCTGCAGCTATATTAATTGTATAGTTGTAGCACGAATGGGTCGGCTCGACCGGGGAAGGATCACGCTCTCACAGAATACCAGCGTGAAATAGCTGCTTAATGCTGCTGTGTTTCGTATGGTGAGTGTAGAGAACCGGAGACCCTTTTTACTGGAATAGAGGCATTCCATCTTAGTCCTAAAGGCTGACAACGCATCTGCATTTTGATTCGCAAACGAGGATAGATGTAGATATCTATGGGCCATAGCAACCACTTACCATCAGGTGGACTGTGTGCTCGCTTGTCACGCTTATCCCATGAAAAAAAAAAAAAAACACAAATAATCCAAAATGATATGGTTTGTTCTTCTAGCACAAATTTGTGTCAAACATTTGATTTTTGTAAATTTGAACACAGTTTTAAGTACTACTATAGGCTACGCGATTAGGTACTGTGACCACAAAGCCATGCGATATCAAAGTGATTCCTAAATTAACAAACTGCTACATAAAATGGTAACAAAATATATTAAAACACGAGGTTTTTTTCTACTTTAAAACTTTTAATTCATATGTTAACTATTTAATTTTCTTCTTCCTTAATAGCCTTAACCAATACGCTGATGAATCCACCCCTTCTAGGAAGGATAATTTGTCATAATTTTCTTACAATAAATCAATAGATTGATTTTTTAGATTAACATCCGATGGATTGTGGTATTATCAACAGACTCTTTGAGACAAGACACAATTAGCAAAAATAATTTTATATCTTTGCAATGTGTACTTGTATCATGGTGAAAATGATGTTATCAAGTCTTAAATAAGCTTCTAAATTGAAAGTATATATCACAGCGCTCTGAAATAGTCTGCATGCACTCAATCGACAACATAATCAATTACGACTGCTGTTCAAAGTACTGATAAATTGGAACGCTTTATCAAATGGATATCGAATAACATTTGTTACTCTTTCAATTGCTATACATAACTTGATCAACATATCCACATTTTTTTTCTAAGTTGAGTAATTCTTCTCTTATTTTCTCTTTACTGCTAATCTATTTCTACCGCTAAATAGCAGTGCCTACACTGCTTGAAGTTGAAGCTGATAGAAGGCCTGTATTAGTAGTAGTAATTACTCGCTGCGAGGTATTCTATCTTAGTTCTCAGAGGTGACAACGCATTCGTTATTTATTTTCTATTTAAAGTTACCTGCAGGTGTCCATGGATTGCAGTTGATACTTACGATTCTTGGGTACTTCAAATTAGTCGTTCAATTCAGTATTATAAAAAAAGTTAAAACAAATTGCACAATCGTAGAACATGTGTCTCTCATGTATTATGGGATCTCAAGCAGATGGCAGCACCCAGCTATTTCTCTATTTTTATTAGGATGTTCTTTTGCGCGGTTGCTGTCTCTGCATTACAATGAATATTACTGGCTCACAACATATCACTGACATTCACAGGCTAGGAATCGGAGCTTGCACCGTCGATTACCTTAAAGCTTCGATCAGCGAGTAAACTGGTGATACAATTACAAATTTTCTCGGGAAACCTATAAAAGGAAAGCTTTGCCGAAAGACGTAATTTTTTTAAACTGTATTGCACTGGCGACAATTTCTCTCTTCCTTCTTATAAAATGTACAAGTCAGTGTCTCCTTCAATTAAAATTTCAATCTTTATTCATAAATAGTTTTATTGTGCCGCAACTTAAATAATAATGTCCTAAACATGGTGCCGAAACTTTCAGTATAATAATCTTCTATAAGTGAGTTGTTTTCGAGCGAAGTGTCGGGTTTTTTACTCGCAGTCCGCGACGCGCTAGCCGCCATCCGTATCACGAACGATTATATTAAAATAAAACTTATAATTTGCGCCAGCACATTCAACCTAACCAACAACAATCAATTAATATACTCGAAATTAAATTACTAAAGCTTGTTGTAAAGCGAAATGTCCGAACTTGAGCAAATAAGTTTAATTGTGGCACGTGGTCAGTGCAAAGCTTCTTTCACGAGATTAGAAAAGTATTTTGTTACCGCAAGTAAAACCAAATTATTATTATTAGACGACCTGCTACTGAGAATATGCAATTTAATCGATAATTTCAAGAAATATCTTTCAACTTACAATTACTAGACTATCAATTCGAAAATGATGATGACACGGAAGATAGATATTTATCACTGCTAGCAAAATTAGACCGTCATATTAAATTGTTAAGTCCAAATCAAGAAGCCCACAATACAACATACAATTCCATGAAATGGCCTACATTGGATATTCCAGTCTTTGACGGAAAAAATGCAGCGGCATACAAGCCCTTTATGGAGATGTTTACAGCAATGTGATATTCATTCTGTAAATACTAGGAACAAACACAAGCTAGTAGTACCAGTTACTCGACTCCACCGAGTCAGTAATTCATTCTTGGGGCGTTGTATACGCTTTTACAACAAAATCCCAGAAAATATACAAAATTCGACCTGCTCAAAATTCAAAACTTTATTAAACATAGTTTTGTAAAAAGGGTTATTGTAATGTTAAGGAATTTATGGATGATAATAACCCTGGGAATGAGGTGTTCGCCAGGCTGTTTCTAATTTGTTTTGTGTGGTTAATTGTGTAACATACATGATTGTAAGCTGTTATTTAAAAAAGTCCTGCTGGGTTTCTTGCTGGTTCTTCCCAGGACAGAGGTTTTTTTCAGTGGTAATTAGACAAAAGAGTGACTTTCAATAAGTATTATTTATAATCTATATTGAATAAAAAAGTTCCTGTTTCTGTTTTTGTTTCAATGGTACATCATTACACTGGCCTTTCATTAGTACAAAAATTATGCTTTTTAAAAAGCCTTTTGAAGGGGAGCATTTACATTTGATCAATAGCTTGCCGGTCAGTGATAATTAAAATGAAACTACATTGGAGCTTCTCGCAAAGCGATTTGACAACCCAGCATTGTTAAATAACAGTCATATAATAATCCTGCTAGATTTTAATAAGATGGAGCGTGGTACTGTTCCACTCTTAACAGACTTCACATCAAAAGTTAGACAACATATTCAATCTTTAAAACATTTTCAGCAGCCTGTAAGTGAGTGGGATGCCATATTATCTTGCATTTTACTAAGTAAGTTAGATTCTTTAAGTATAAGACTTTTTATCCGGAGCAGGATGTCACAACTATAGTCATAGTTGATGAACTATTAAATTTCATAGATAAACGTGCGGCTTTCCTAGAAGCCAGCCCCTATGTAGGTTAAAAATTTTAATCTGAATTTAAATCTTCTGTTAATTGTTCCATTGTCAAAAAAATTATATTGACAATCAATGTAAAATATGTTCTCTAAATCATAAATTATATAAATGTAATAAATTCACACCCCTATCTTATAATAATAAAACTGAATTTGTAACTAAATACAAATTATGCAAAAATTATGTCTGTCTTAATCCCCATGCACAAAATTGTAGATATGTTAATTTTATAAATATGTTCTGTTTGCAGCTCCAGCACGCACAATACTTTATTACATAATTAATGTTAGTGAAAAAACAAAAGCCGGAGGCAACTGAGAGCGAGCATACACATATCACAGGTAAATATATATTCTCTTCAACCCTCTGCTGAAAGCGATCTCCTTCCCAATGGCAAAAGGCATATTGTAACAGCCCTTTTGGACTACAGTATTCAGACGTCATTCTGCACCACGACTTTGGCTAAGCAGATAGGTTTTCCATTAACTTGCTACATACAAATATTGGTACTTTAGGAAGTAATAGTACCACTACTCTTGATAAGGGAATCAATTTGTGTGTTAATTCATTAGTAAATAATTTTAAATTAAATATTAAATGTTCCATTATTGATTAAATTACATCCAAGGTCTCACAAAGCCATATTATTTTAAGTAATTTCATAATCCCAAAATATGTCTCATTGGCTGATGTAGAATTTTACATTCCGAGCGAAAAATCATTGCTGCTTGCTAGTGATATATTTTTTAAAGTCATACTTGACGGAAAAATAGAAGGTGGCCCAGCTGATCCCATATTGCTGAATACTCAGTTGGGATACATTGTCTCCTCTACAGCTTATACTAATACAAGTTTACATACAAAAACTCATACAAACACAATACATTATACATTATGCACACAGTACTCAATTCTGTTGTTGTTGATTATTTGCATACAATACAATGTTG
The DNA here is from genome assembly GCA_029286625.1 of Parnassius orleans. NCBI lineage: Eukaryota > Metazoa > Arthropoda > Insecta > Lepidoptera > Papilionidae > Parnassius > Parnassius orleans. Next base: position 170,898 of record JAGSMP010000250.1, on the reverse strand, counting down.
ATTATTGCATCAGACAATTTTGGGAAGCTGAGACAGTACCGGATATTTATCATGAGTCGCTTACTGAACATGAATACAGTGATAAGATTTTTAATGATACAGTTTCCTTACATAATAATACATGTCATTTGAAATATCCACTCAAGGTTGATTTACAGGATATTGAACCAACCAATTCATTTGAAATTCATTTGCAGAGATTACATAGTTTAGGAAAACGATTTTTGAGAGATCCTATTTATTACAATTTATACAAAAATTTTATACACGATTACATTGATCTTGGACATGCAAAAATAAGTGATACAAAGAATTGTAATGCCAAAGATCAACCTTTAATTTTTTTTACCACATCATGGGGTGCTCCGATTGTATAAGAAATTTAATAAGCTTCGGGTTGTATTTGATGGCTGTGCAAAAACAAAGAATGGTTTTAGCCTTAATAATCTAATGTGCAATTGTCCTGTCGTACGGCATCCCCTTTTTGATATTTTAATTTCATTTAGTACATACAAGTATATAACATAATGTGATATTCGTCATATGTATAGAATGATAAAAATTCATCCAGAGCACAAATGCTTACAAAACACTCTATGGCGTGAAAATGGCATCTTAAACATTATACAATTACAAACGGTTACCTATGGATTAACCAGTTCTGCTTTTTGCCACTAGGTGTCTCATTGAATTATCTCAATTATACAAAAATGATTTTCCACTAGCCAGCGCTGCAATTATAAAAAATTCCTAAGTGGATGTCATTCAAACGGGATGCAATACAATAGAAGATACATTCAAACTCAAAAATAAGCTTGCATTGCTCTTGCAACGTGCAGGTTTCCAATTACATAAGGGGGTTTCCAACAACCCAGAGTAACTCAAAGATGTGCCTCAAGATATGCTAGGTATTAGTTGCAAGGATTTAGACCAGGATGAATTTGAAGTTAAAATTTTAGGCATCTCGTATGATGCACATGAAGATGCAAGAGTGCTCAAGCTGTGGCTCCCACACAAACTCCAACAAGAGGAGCGTATTATGTTCTATTAGCCGCCTTTTTGATCCAATGGGTCTAGTTGTCCCATTTTTACAATAAATCTGGCAGAACAATTTAGAGTGGGATTTCCCCTTACCTACAAATTTAGAATCTTTATTAAATAACTTTTGCACAAATCTCACTACAATGCCTACGGTAAAGGTGTCTCGCTTTATACAAACTGCTGACGCGTGTGGTTGAGTTAAAAATTTGTGAAATAACCTATTTAAGTCATTAATTTCATGCATATGGAATGAAGGCCGACGAGTCAAAGGTAAAGGATATATTGGACATGTCCTATCTAACGGACAGAAAGTCCCTAAAACGATTTTAGGAATGGTAAATTATTTATCAAAATTCATTCAAAGTTACTTTGAAAGTATGAATGTGTTGCGGTCTTTACTATAGAAAGATGCCGAGTGGTTGTGGGAGGCTTACCATTCTAAAGCGGTCAATAAATTAAAATAAAAGATAGTGAGTGCTCCGGTGTTAGCGACAGCGATTTATTCGACAAAAACACCAGTGGCATTGTTGGTGGACGCTAGAAGCGTTGCGGTTGGAGCTGTGCTTCTACAGAATGAGCGACCGGTAGAATTTGCTTCGCTCACATTAACAGATACACAGATTAGGTATGCTCAAATTGAGAAAGAGATGCTTGTGATTGTTTTTGCTGTTGAACAATTTAGGCAGTACATATACGTTAGGTCAGATATTACAATACACACTGATCATAAACCACTGGAAGCTTTATTTAAAACCATTAACTTCAGTACCAATACATTTACTGTGTATGATGTTAAGAAAGCAAGGGTTCGATATCAAAGTTGTGTACCTACACCGGGCACTCTGGATATTCTGTCGCGGGCTCCTCTGGTTGAGTTAATGCAGGACTGTGTAACTAATGACGTCAATGAATAAACCTTTTATGCTAAAAAATATACCATTCAGCCTATCAAATATGGAGTATATTATAAAGGACACCGAAACCGATAGTGACTGTAAATTTTTGGTAAAATATATTAAAAATGTGAGTGAGCGTTAATGAATTTTGGACAAATCGAGAGCAACTGCCGTCTGTCGACGGGTTGATTTTTAAGAGAGACCTTGTGTTCATTCCGCGTCGATTACGGGCGCAAATGTTAGATCGCGTGCACGAGGGCCACCTGGGCATCGAGCGGTGTAAGAGATGCGCGCGCGTGAAGTAATGTTCTGGCGGACATGAGCGCAGAAGTGGAACGCGTGGCGCGCCGCTGTGGGGCGTGCGCGCTGCACGCGCCGCGCCCGCGCCGCCAGCCACTCTTGCACCATCATGTGTCAGATTTGCCTTGGCAAAAACTGGCTTTCGACATATTCGAATATAAAAGAAAGAAATATATCTCCTTGTGGACTATTTTTCGAATTGAGGTCGAGAAATTAGCTACAGAGTAACAAGCATGTTATTGATTTCTCAACATTTTATTCATATAACATTCATTATTTCTCAACAATTTTGTACGTGGTAGAGCCATGCTGCAGCTACATTAGTAGTATGGTTGTAGTACGAATGGGTCGGCTCGACCGGGAAGGACCACGCCTCACAGAATACCAGCGTAAAATAGCAGCTTAACACTGCTGTGTTTCGTATGGTGAGTGTAGAGAACCGGAGACCCTTTTACTGGAAAAGAGGTATTCCATCTTAGTCCTCACGGGTGACAACGCATCGGCATTTTGATTCTTTATTGAAGATAGATGTAGATGTCTATGGGTCACAGCAACCACTTACCATCAGGTGGACTGTGTCTGTTTGTCACCCTATCCTATAAAAAAAAAAAACGGTATACCAGCTGAAATAGTGACCTATTGGCCTAAAGGTCAATGGAATTTCAGAAATTTTGAAATGAGTGGAAATAAATCAGGTTACCTCATCCTCACTATCCTCAGTCAAATGGGAAAAGTGAGAACCGTCCAACCATAAAGGCTTGCTAAAAAATGCGTAGACTTGGGTCAGGATTTTTAATTGAGTCTATTAAATTTCAGGTCGACGCCTAGAAATGGGTTAGATTTTCCGGCACAAATGCTTTTGGGGAGACGGATAAAAACGAAACTCCCAATTTCTGAAAAAAATATTAAGAGCTCTGGTAGATAATGATCGCATCAATCTGTAATGGCTTATAGAGAAAAATTTTTAAAAAAATCCGACAAGTCTACGAAGTCATTTGAGCGTTTGTCAGTAGGCAACAAAGCCACCTTATTATGTAATGGTGGTAAACCTGTTTCTATAGTATCTTTTATAGTTAAAGATAGTAGCCGTCTTATTTTACTCTCCAAGGATTCTGAAAAACGGAAGTCGGTGTAGGTTATTTATAATCAAAGATAATAAATAAAAATATTTAATCTTTGTTTTTAAGTTTTTGTCGCCTTTTTTATTTATCACAAGAATTGTGTATTATGTAATTATTTTTTGTTGTAACAATGAGAGGTTCACAACTTTTTCATTCATATGAAATGTTGAAGTAGGATAAATATTTTTAAATATACATATTATAGGATGGAATATCTTATAGTTTTTTTGTTTATAATTTTATTGTTTTGTTTAAAATTTTATGATTTTTTTAATAATTTTATTATTGTTTATAAAATTATTTCAGAAAGGGAAAGATATAGTATAATGTATAGGTGGAGGGTAAACAAAAAATAAAGACAGTGTCCAACCAACTAGAATGTGTTTCATTACAAAGAGGATTTCAACACACAAAATATTCACATATGGGCAATTCAGCACTATTCTAACCGAAATTGAATGCATACTAAATTCCCGTCCATTAATATCTATTACTCATCAGGACACTTCCGATTTTACATATTTGACACCGGGTCATTTTCTCATTGGCTGCCATTTGACATCCGTTCCTTGACCAAATCTTACAGAAATACCAGCCAATAGATTGCGCTTTTGGAGGTGTTGTGAATTGTGTAAGGCAGCGATTCTGCAAAGTTTGGTCTAAAGATTATTTATCCACAATTAATTAAAAAACAAAGTTGATGAAGGAATTTCCCAACGTCAAATAAGGTATGGGTTTTCTTCTATTAAATTATAACACCCCACCCCTTCAATGCCTCTAGGAGTGGTCATAAGGGCAATTTGAGGCAATGATAAAAAGGTGAGAGTTTTGAAAATTCAAAGGCAGTAGTTCTACCAATAGATTAATAAAATAATTAGACCTTTGTTCATTAACAAAACTAATAAAAATTAAATTTTTATAATCTCATTTTTGCCTTGTTAATAGAACAATATTCTTTAAATTTACATTGTGTGGCGTTTGTCCAGCAGTTTTGAAACTGATCCCGCGAATTTATTCGTAGGGCTGGACAAACTACTATAACATTTTTTTTTATTTGCATAACTTTACAAATGCTTGTCTAGTACTTAAAGTGAAACTTCATCTTTGTAAATTATTTAACTTGTAGACTTTATATACTTATGCATTATATACTTATGTAAATTATAAATATTCATCCGTGTGAATGCTTAGAGATAATATAAGTATTAGCTTAAAATATATTTCGTATGTAAGTTAATAATTAATTAATAAAATTAATCTGTAAGTAATATTGAATTAATTTTATTTATATTTTATATCAAATTAACTTTTAGTCGCAATGTTACAGCTCCGGCCGCCCAGATTATGTCTATGACATAAATTAATTTTTTAAACTGTATTGCACTGGCGACAATTTCTCTCTCCTTCTTATAAAATGTACAAGTCAGTGTCTCTCTCCATAAAATTAAAATTTTCATCTTTATTAATAAATAGTTTTATTGTGCCGCAATTGAAATAATAATGTCGTAAACAGTGCTACTAATCAGTTGGTGTTTCTCAAGGTACCGCATGAGCTGGCAGTTTGTAATCGATTCCATTATTTTAGAGAACAAAGAGGTGATGGCGATAGGCCTGTAACGGCAGGCTGGTAAAGTTTTTAGGAATCGGGATTCCATGACTTAGAGACATCGCCTGAAGAGTGGAAGTACCGAAAGAGATGCGAAAGAACAGGTGCCAACTCAACACGTCCAGAATTTCGGCGATCCTGTCAGGCCCACTCGACTTGTGGATATCCAGGGAGATGATTGCTTTGCGAACGGAGCACTGTGTGAACCGCACGCGGCATGGAACACTCAGAATTAGTCAGTCAGTGGTGTGTTCCCCCTGTCATCACGAATCGAGATAGACGCAAAAAGTGAGCCTATAAGGTGTGCTTCCTCCTATTAGGCGTGGGCCAGCTAGTCGTCTTCGCTGTGCAGAGATGGGGATGGTTGACAGATATTCCCTTAGACAGCCTTAGCGAGTGACCAGAATGCACGTGTTCCCGAAGGAAGGCGAACCAATTTCTCGTCAATTCAGCTAATGTTCTCTGACATTGCCTTGGCTACAACTCTTTTGATGAACCTGGAGGCAAAGTTATACTTTTTTTAAGGTTGCTGGTGCTTACATTGCGGAATGCCAATGCGTCAGCCCATTAATAACATTTCTGCTTATTACGTAATGTATAATTACAGTAGCGACCAAACTAAAGCTGAGATCTGCCTCTGATAGGTACCTTAGATGATGGGATAAATTATTCCATTTCCTGAAGCACCGCATCATTGACAGAATCAGTAACAACGCTGGGATCATCAAGTAAGAAGCAAACTCGCCCGTATGAGTAGGATGCAAAAAACCGCATCCCATCCAACCAATAGTGCCATACGTGGCGGTAACTGCGAAACGAAACCGCAATGGAAGCGTGAGTGGCACTTACTTCGGATCAGACAATGGTCCAAAGAGCCAAGAGGACCATCGACGAAGACCTGATATCCGTCCAGTTGAGAGGACAAATTCCAACTGAGAAGAAAAACTTGTAGTCGATGAAAAGCAAAACTCTTTGCAAATGGACGCAAGATTATTATGGCGTATTGATCTAATCTTGAACAAATCTTTTTGTATTTTCAGAATTTTTTTGGCAAAGCAACGAATAATTTTACTTAAAAATATTGCGATATTCTATATTATTCAGCAAGTTGAAAGAACTAAAAATTGCTCAATTGTAGCATGTGGGTAATTCCCAGGGTAAAAAAACTTTCTTGTTATTGTATTATAAATCAGAAAATTCTGAAAGTGGCAGTATCTTCACAATTCGACGATTTACTATGTTTTCAGCAAAATACTGCAAGCGGCTTTGGATTGGATCCAAAAGTGTTTTGAATCTAGTCTAGACTATCAGACTACCTTGACTATTGTAATTTTGCATTTGTAATTTAAAAAATCATCTGTTGTATTGCAAACAATTATTTTAACAAAATTTAATACATTAAAAATGTAAAATAAAGAAAAAGAAAGAAGTGGAAAGAGGTAGGGAGATAAGTGTAGATGAAATATTGAAAGCAATGAAAAGCATGAAAGCAGGTAAGGCAGCCGGATATGATAGAGTATCACTCGAAATGCTAAGGGCTGAGAGGAGTGGTGCAGCCTGCTGTACACCTGGTTTAATTTATTTTGGGAACTGAAGCGGGTACCGGAAGACTGGTGCCGTTATAGTTCCAATATAAAGGAAAAGGGTCACAGCAGGACTGTAAAAACTACCGTGGTATCAGCTTGCTTAGTATTGTGGGTAAACTGTATGTTAATTGAAAGAGTTATTTGGGATGGGCAAGCTGGATTTAGAAAGGGATGGGGTGTACGGATCAAGTATTTTCCATGCATGATTGTAAAATGCTGTAGAAATGCGGTCACAGAGTATGCTAGGACTGAATCTGAATGACAGGGTAAGAAATAGTTGCGATATCTTAGGATTTAAATAAAGGTGTCTTCCTCAACGGCTTTAATGGCGGACTGAGCGGTGACGTTACAAAAATTAGCAAATACCTTACACCTCCAGCCTTAAATATCTACATAATTATATTGAAATGAACTTAATAACTAATTTTAAACTTATAATTTAACATAACTTAACTATACTATTATTCTAACATTGAAATTTAATAACGGGTCGTCGGATTCGCCTGGAACGGGTCACTGGCCGCGACGGTGGCGGTGGTTGAGGAGTGGCGGGGTCTGGTATCAACGTGCTCGGTTTCCACGTCATCTTTTCCAGCAGAAACCGCAACTTCCGTTTGCAACTCTGAAGACGCATCTGCAAACTCATCCTCAACCCCACTTCGATCCTTTTCATCGACCTCATTAGTGATATCTGGACAGGTAACATCGGATAAGCGCGACCTACGTCTTATTTGATCGATGTGTCTTTTAATAAGTCGACCGTCACCATTGTCAAGAACGTATCTTCGCGAACCTTCTTTCTGGGCTACCGTGCCCTTGACCCATTTATCCCGGGTGCCGTAGTCCCTAGTCCAGATGGTGTCTCCTAAAGAGAAATTACGCGGAACACCACCTGCATACTTGACTTGACGCTGTTGAGCATCGAACACACGCGCTTGCACCACATACTCACCGCGAAGTAAATCCAACCGTGAACGCAAAGAACGCCGCTGCAGCAGCATCGCTGGGCTCTCACCCGTGGTGCTTTGCTTACTGTTGCGATAGCTTACTAAAAAAGTTTGTAAGGCGGTATCAATATCCACGTCATCCCTATAAGCTTTTTTTATTGCCCTCTTACACAGCTTAACGGCATTTTCCGCTGCCCCATTAGATGCAGGGTGGTACGCCGGTGAAAACCTTTGCTGAATGCCATTATTTTTCAAAAAACTTTTAAATTCGATACTTGTGAAAGGCGGTCCCTGGTCCGACACTAGTTCTAAGGGCAAACCGAACCTTGCAAATATTGACCTCAGCACCTTAATAATGGAAGTCGCATTCGTTCGCGCTACTTCAATAATTTCAAGCCATTTCGAGCTCGAATCTATTAAAACTAAATAAGTTTTACCTTTATACGGCCTAGGAAGTCTATGTGAACTCTAGACCAGGAGGCAAGAGCCAGGGCTGTGGAGGCGCGCGGCGGGCGTCCGCCCGGAGGCGCAGGTCTCGCAGCTTCGGCATAGCGCCCACATCCGCATCGATTCCCACCACACATAGCTGCGCCAACCCCTTAGTTTTCACGATGCCCATGTGACTGCTGTGTAATTGTTTTAAAATAATTGGACGTAAATATGAAGGTATTACCATTCTATGCCCCACATAATCGATCCGTTATCTAAATATAGTTCATTGCGCCTAACAAAATAAGGCTTAACCTCTTCACTAGGGCAAACTGTCGGCCAACCCGATTTGATATAGGCGAAAATTCTACTTAGAATAATATCCTTTGAGGTCGCCTTCGTAACATCCTCGTTAGTAACCGGTAAATTTTTTCCACAAAGTTAATATAAGTAATTTCTCTATTCATTGTTTTTTTATTACTAGAAGAAATTGGTAATCTTGATAAACCGTCGGCGCAATTTTATTAGACGTCACGTATTTGATATTGTAGTCGTAATCAGATAAAAGTACGGCCCAACGTTGGATACGCGAAGCAACCATAACCAGTATTCCCGTTTTTACCAAATATGTGTTAATGGTTTATGGTCCGTACGCAATATGAATTTTCGCCCATACAAATACTGATGATATTTTCTTACACCGAACACAATAGCGAGCGCCCCGATCGATCTGCGAATAGGCTCGCTCTGCAGCCGAGAGCGAGCGCGGTGCATACGCCACCGGCCGCTCGCCTTCCGGCGTCAGGTGCGAGATGACCGCACCTACACCCACGCTGCTCGCATCACACGTCAGCACAATAGGCAAATCGCTAGAGTAATGCATTAGAATTTTACTAGAACTTAATAGTACTTTTACCTTTTTAAAGTCTCCGTGTCTCGGCAGTGTCTCTCTACAGCTTATACTAATACAAGTTTACATACAAAACTCATACAAACACAATACATTATACATTATGCACACAGTACTCAATTCTGTTGTTGTTGATTATTGTATACAATGTTGATTATTGCATCAGACAATTTTGGGAAGCTGAGAAAGTACCGGATATTTATCATGAGTCGCTTACTGAACATGAATACAGTGATAAGATTTTTAATGATACAGTTTCCTTACATAATAATACATGTCATTTGAAATATCCACTCAAGGTTGATTTACAGGATATTGAACCAACCAATTCATTTGAAATTCATTTGCAGAGACATAGTTTAGGAAAACGATTTTTGAGAGATCCTATTTATTACAATTTATACAAAAATTTTATACACGATTACATTGATCTTGGACATGCAAAAATAAGTGATACAAAGAATTGTAATGCCAAAGCTCAACCTTTAATTTTTTTTACCACATCATGGGGTGCTCCGATTGTATAAGAAATCTAATAAGCTTCGGGTTGTATTTGATGGCTGTGCAAAAACAAAGAATGGTCTTAGCCTTAATAATCTAATGTGCAATGGTCCTGTCGTACGGCATCCCCTTTTTGATATTTTAATTTCATTTAGTACATACAAGTGTATAACATAATGTGATATTCGTCATATGTATAGAATGATAAAAATTCATCCAGAGCACAAATGCTTACAAAACACTCTATGGCGTGAAAATGGCATCTTAAACATTATACAATTACAAACGGTTACCTATGGATTTACCAGTTCTGCTTTTTGCCACTAGGTGTCTCATTGAATTATCTCAATTATACAAAAATGATTTTCCACTAGCCAGCGCTGCAATTATAAATAATTCCTAAGTCGATGTCATTCAAACGGGATGCAATACAATAGAAGATACATTCAAACTCAAAAATAAGCTTGCATTGCTCTTGCAACGTGCAGGTTTCCAATTACATAAGGGGGTTTCCAACAACCCAGAGTAACTCAAAGATGTGCCTCAAGATATGCTAGGTATTAGTTGCAAGGATTTAGACCAGGATGAATTTAGTAAAAATTTTAGGCATCTCGTATGATGCACATGAAGATGCAAGAGTGCTCAAGCTGTGACTCCCACACAAACTCCAACAAGAGGAGCGTATTATGTTCTATCAGCCGCCTTTTTGATCCAATGGGTCTAGTTGTCCCATTTTTACAATAAATCTGGCAGAACAATTTAGAGTGGGATTTCTTACCTACAAATTTAGAATCTTTATTAAATAACTTTTTACAATCTCACTACAATGCCTACGGTAAAGGTGTCTCGCTTTATACAAACTGCTGACGCGTGTGGTTGAGTTAAAAATTTGTGAAATAACCTATTTAAGTCATTAATTTCATGCATATGGAATGAAGGCCGACGAGTCAAAGGTAAAGGATATATTGGACATGTCCTATCTAACGGACAGAAAGTCCCTAAAACGATTTTGGGAATGGTAAATTATTTATCAAAATTCATTCAAAGTTACTTTGAAAGTATGAATGTGTTGCGGTCTTTACTATAGAAGGATGCCGAGTGGTTGTGGGAGGCTTACCATTCTAAGGCGGTCAATAAATTAAAATAAAAGATAATGAGTGCTCCGGTGTTAGCGACAGCGATTTATTCGACAAAAACACCAGTGGCATTGTTGGTGGACGCTAGAAGCGTTGCGGTTGGAGCTGTGCTTCTACAGAATGAGCGACCGGTAGAATTTGCTTCGCTCACATTAACAGATACACAGATTAGGTATGCTCAAATTGAGAAAGAGATGCTTGTGATTGTTTTTGCTGTTGAAAAATTTAGGCAGTACATATACGTTAGGTCACCGATAGTGACTGTAAATTTTGGTAAAATATATTAAAAACAGATGGCCAAAAATAGGCGCGATGTGAGTGAGCGTTAATGAATTTTGGACAAATCGAGAGCAACTGCCGTCTGTCGACGGGTTGAATTTAAGAGAGACCTTGTGTTCATTCCGCGTCGATTACGGGCGCAAATGTTAGATCGCGTGCACGAGGGCCACCTGGGCATCGAGCGGTATAAGAGATGCGTGCGCGTGAAGTAATGTTCTGGAGGGCATGAGCGCAGAAGTGGAACGCGTGGCGCGCCGCTGTGGGGCGTGCGCGCTGCACGCGCCGCGCCCGCGCCGCCAGCCACTCTTGCACCATCATGTGTCGGATTTGCCTTGGCAAAAACTGGCTTTCGACATATTCGAATATAAAAGAAAGAAATATATTCTCCTTGTGGACTATTTTTCGAATTATGTTGAGGTCGAGAAATTAGCTGCTACGAGTAGCAAGCATGTTATTGATTTCTCAACACGGTATACCAACTGAAATAGTGACCTATAGGCCTAAAGGTCAATGGAATTTCAGAAATTTTGAAATGAGTGGGAAATAAATCAGTTTACCTCATCTCCTCACTATCCTCAGTCAAATGGGAAAAGTGAAAGAACCGTCCAAACTATAAAAGGCTTGCTAAAAAAATGCGTAGACTTGGGTCAGGATTTTTAATTGAGTCTATTAAATTTCAGGTCGACGCCTAGAAATGGGTTAGATTTTCCGGCACAAATGCTTTTGGGGAGACGGATAAAAACGAAACTCCCAATTTCTGAAAAAAATATTAAGAGCTCTGGTAGATAATTATCGCAATTATCAATCTGTAATGGCTTATAGAGAAAAAATTTAAAAAAATCCGACAAGTCTACGAAGTCATTTGAGCGTTTATTAGTAGGCAACAAAGCCACCTTATTATGTAATGGTGGTAAACCTGTTTCTATAGTATCTTTTATAGTTCAAGATAAGCAAGGAAAACGGTTCCGACGTACACGTAGCCGTCTTATTTTACTCTCCAAGGATTCTGAAGAACGGAAGTCGGTGTAGGTTATTTATAATCAAAGATAATAAATAAAAATATTTAATCTTTGTTTTAAGTTTTGTCGTTTTTTTTATTTATCACAAAATTGTGTATTATGTAATTATTTTTGTTGTAACAATGAGAGGTTCAACTTTTCATTCATATGAAATGTTGAAGTAGGATAAATATTTTTAAATATACATATTATAGGATGGAATATCTTATAGTTTTTTTGTTTATAATTTTATTGTTTTGTTTAAAATTTTATGATTTTTTTAATAATTTTATTATTGTTTATAAAATTATTTCAGAAAGGGAAAGATATAGTATAATGTATAGGTGGAGGGTAAACAAAAAATAAAGACAGTGTCCAACCAACTTGAATGTGTTTCATTACAAAGAGGATTTCCACACACAAAATATTCACATATAGGCAATTCAGCACTATTCTAACCGAAATTGAATGCATACTAAATTCCCGTCCATTAATATCTATTACTCATCAGGACACTTCCGATTTTATATTTGACTGGTCATTTTCTCATTGGCTGCCATTTGACATCCGTTCCTTGACCAAATCTTAGAAATACCAGCCAATAGATTGCGCTTTTTGGTGTTGTGAATTGTGTAAGGCAGCGATTCTGCAAAGTTTGGTCTAAGGATTATTTATCACAATTAATTAAAAAAAAGTTGATGAAGAATTTCCCAACGTCAAATAAGGTATGGGTTTTCTTCTATTAAATTATAACACCCCACCCCTTCAATGCCTCTAGGAGTGGTCATAAGGGCAATTTGAGGCAATGATAAAAAGGTGAGAGTTTTGAAAATTCAAAGGCAGTAGTTCTACCAATAGATTAATAAAATAATTAGACCTTTGTTCATTAACAACTAATAAAATTAAATTTTTATAATCTCATTTTTGCCTTGTTAATAGAACAATATTCTTTAAATTTACATTGTGTGGCGTTTGTCCAGCAGTTTTGAAACTGATCCCGCGAATTTATTCGTGGGGCTGGACAAAATACTATAACATTTTTTTTTTTAACTTTACAAATGCTTGTCTAGTACTTAAGTGAAACTTCATCTTTGTAAATTATTTAACTTTAACAGTCTTTATATACTTATACATTATATACTTATGTAAATTATAAATATTCATCCATGAATGCTTAGAGATAATATAAGTATTAGCTTAAAATATATTTCGTATGTAAGGTAATAATTAATTAATAAAATTAATCTGTAAGTAATATTGAATTAATTTTATTTATATTTTATATCAAATTAACTTTTAGTCGCAATGTTACAGCTCCGGCCGCCCAGATTATGTCTATGACATAAACTAAATGCACTGGCGACAATTTCTCTCTCCTTCTTATAAAATGTACAAGTCAGTGTCTCTCTCTCAATAAAAATTTCAATCTTTATTAATAAATAGTTTTATTGCCGCAATTGAAATAATAATGTCGTAAACAGTCTACTAATCAGTTGGTGTTTCTCAAGTACAGGTTAACAAAAGGTGATGGCGATAGGCCTGTAACAGCAGGCTGGTAAACTTTAGGAATCAGATTCCATGACTTAGAACATCGCCTGAAGTGGAAGTACCGAAAGAGATGCGAAAGAACAGGTGCCAACTCAACACGTCCAGAATTTCGGCGATCCTGTCAGGCCCACTCGACTTGTGGATATCCAGGGAGATGATTGCTTTGCGAACGGAGCACTGTGTGAACCGCACGCGGCATGGAACACTCAGAATTAGTCAGTCAGTGGTGTGTTCCCCCTGTCATCACGAATCGAGATAGACGCAAAAAGTGAGCCTATAAGGTGTGCTTCCTCCTATTAGGCGTGGGCCAGCTAGTCGTCTTCCCTGTGCAGAGATGGAAGGGATGGTTGACAGATATTCCCTTAGACAGCCTTAGCGAGTGACCAGAATGCACGTGTTCCCGAAGGAAGGCGAACCAATTTCTCGTCAATTCAGCTAATATTCTCTGACATTGCCTTGGCTACAACTCTTTTGATGAACCTGGAGGCAAAGTTATACTTTTTTTAAGGTTGCTGGTGCTTACATTGCGGAATACCAATGCGTCAGCCATTAATAACATCTGCTTATTACGTAATGTATAATTACAGGAGCGACCAAACTAAAGCTGAGATCTGCCTCTGATAGGTACCTTAGATGATGGGATAATTATTCCATTTCCTGAAGCACCGCATCATTGACAGAATCAGTAACGCTGGGATCATCAAGTAAGAAGCAAACTCGCCCGTATGAGTAGGATGCAAAAAACCGCATCCCATCCAACCAATAGTGCCATACGTGGCGGTAACTGCGAAACGAAACCGCAATGGAAGCATGAGTGGCACCTTACTTCGGATCAGACAATGGTCCAAAGAGCCAAGAGGACCATCGACGAAGACCTGATATCCGTCCAGTTGAGAGGACAAATTCCAACTGAGAAGAAAACTTGTAGTCGATGAAAAGCAAAACTCTTTGCAAATGGACGCAAGATTATTATGGCGTATTGATCTAATCTTGAACAAATCTTTTTGTATTTTCAGAATTTTTTTGGCAAAGCAACGAATAATTTTACTTAAAAATATTGCGATATTCTATATTATTCAGCAAGTTGAAAGAACTAAAAATTGCTCAATTGTAGCAAGGGTAATTCCCAGGGTAAAATTTTTCTTGTTATTGTATTATAAATCAGAAAATTCTGAAAGTGGCAGTATCTTCACAATTCGACGATTTACTATGTTTTCAGCAAAATACTGCAAGCGGCTTTGTATTGGATCCAAAAGTGTTTTGAATCTAGTCTAGACTATCAGACTACCTTGACTATTGTAATTTTGCATTTGTAATTTAAAAAATCATCTGTTGTATTGCAAACAATTATTTTAACAAAATTTAATACATTAAAAATGTAAAAATAAAGAAAAAGAAAGAAGTGGAAAGAGGTAGGGAGATAAGTGTAGATGAAATATTGAAAGCAATGAAAAGCATGAAAGCAGGTAAGGCAGCCGGATATGATAGAGTATCACTCGAAATGCTAAGGGCTGGAGAGGGAGTGGTGGCAGGCCTGCTGTACACCTGGTTTAATTTATTTTGGGAACTGAAGCGGGTACCGGAAGACTGGTGCAAAGCCGTTATAGTTCCAATATATAAGGGAAAAGGGTCACAGCAGGACTGTAAAAACTACCGGTATCGCTTGCTTAGTATTGTGGGTAAACTGTATGTTAATTGAAAGAGTTATTTGGGATGGGCAAGCTGAATTTAGAAAGGGATGGGTGTACGGATCAAGTATTTTCCATGCGCATGATTGTAAAATGCTGTAGAAATGCGGTCATTAAGGAGCTAGGACTGAATCTGAATGACAGGGTAAGAAAAGGCGATATCTTAGGATTTAAATAAAAGGTGTCTTCCTCGTAACGGCTTTAATGGGACTGAGCGGTGACGTTACAAAATTAGCAATAATTTACACCTCCAGCCTTAAATATATACATAATATATTGAAATGAACTTAATAACTAATTTTAAACTTATAATTTAACATAACTTAACTATACTATTATTCTAACATTGAAATTTAATAACGGGTCGTCGGATTCGCCTGGAATGGGTCACTGGCCGCGACGGTGGCGGTGGTTGTGGAGGAGTGGCGGGGTCTGGTACAGTCTCGCTGGGACATTGCGTATCTGCTATGGCGTTATCGTTGCTATCAACGTGCTCGGTTTCCACGTCATCTTTTCCAGCAGAAACCGCAACTTCCGTTTGCAACTCTGAAGACGCATCTGCAAACTCATCCTCAAGCCCACTTCGATCCTTTTCATCGACCTCATTAGTGATATCTGGACAGGTAACATCGGATAAGCGCGACCTACGTCTTATTTGATCGATGTGTCTTTTAATAAGTCGACCGTCACCATTGTCAAGAACGTATCTTCGCGAACCTTCTTTCTGGGCTACCGTGCCTTGACCCATTTATCCCGGGTGCCGTAGTCCCTAGTCCAGATGGTGTCTCCTAAAGAGAAATTACGCGGAACACCACCTGCATACTTGACTTGACGCTGTTGAGCATCGAACACACGCGCTTGCACCACATACTCACCGCGAAGTAAATCCAACCGTGAACGCAAAGAACGCCGCTGCAGCAGCATCGCTGGGCTCTCACCCGTGGTGCTTTGCTTACTGTTGCGATAGCTTAGTAAAAAAGTTTGTAAGGCGGTATCAATATCCACGTCATCCCTATAAGCTTTTTTTATTGCCCTCTTACACAGCTTAACGGCATTTTCCGCTGCCCCATTAGATGCAGGGTGGTACGCCGGTGAAAACCTTTGCTGAATGCCATTATTTTTCAAACAACTTTTAAATTCGATACTTGTGAATGGCGGTCCTTGGTACGACACTAGTTCTAAGGGCAAACCGAACCTTGCAAATATTGACCTCAGCACCTTAATAATGGAAGTCGCATTCGTTCGCGCTACTTCAATAATTTCAAGCCATTTCGAGCTCGAATCTATTAAAACTAAATAAGTTTTACCTTTATACGGCCTAGAAGTCTATGTGAACTCTAGACCAGGAGGCAAGTAGGCTGTGGAGGCGCGCGCGGCGGGCGTCCGCCCGGAGGCGCAGGTCTCGCAGCTTCGGCATAGCGCTTCCACATCCGCATCGATGTTCGGCCACCACACATAGCTGCGTGCCAACCTTTAGTTTTCACGATGCCCATGTGACTGCTGTGTAATTGTTTTAAAATAATTGGACGTAAATATGAAGGTATTACCATTATATACCCCCCATAATCGATCCGTTATCTAAATATAGTTCATTGCGCCTAACAAAATAAGGCTTAACCTCTTCACTAGGGCAAACTGTCACAACCGTTTGATATAGGCGAAAATTCTACTTAGAATAATATCCTTTGAGGTCGCCTTCGTAACATCCTCGTTAGTAACGGAAAATTTTTTCCAAAGTTAATATAAGTAATTTCTCTATTCATTGTTTGTTTATTACTAGAAGAAATTGGTAATCTTGATAAACCGTCGGCGCAATTTTATTAGACGTCACGTATTCGATATTGTAGTCCTAACCAGATAAAAGTACGGCCCAACGTTGGATACGCGAAGCGGCCATAACCGTATTCCCGTTTTTACCAAATATGTGTGTTAATGGTTTATGGTCCGTACGCAATATGAATTTTCGCCCATACAAATATGATGATATTTTCACACCGAACACAATAGCGAGCGCCTCCCGATCGATCTGCGAATAGGCTCGCTCTGCAGCCGAGAGCGAGCGCGACGCACACACCGGCCGCTCGCCTTCCGGCGTCAGGTGCGAGATGACCGCACCTACACCCACGCTGCTCGCATCACACGTCAGCACAATAGGCAAATCGCTAGAGTAATGCATTAGAATTTTACTAGAACTTAATAGTACTTTAACTTTTTAAGGCTTTTCACAATTACACCAATCAATTTTATTCCCGTACGTAATAAATTATATAATGCGAGAATAGTGCTGATATTTTTACGAATTTTGCATAATACATTATCATTCCTATATAGGCCCTTAACTCAGACACGTTCGTAGGAGCAGGAGTGTCTACTATTGCCTTAATCTTATCCGGACAAGTGAATACCATCCTTACTAATTACATAACCTAAGTAATTGACTGATTCAGCGAAAATACACACTTTTCCTTTTAACTGGAGTCCGTACGACTGCAAACGGTCAAATACTTTATGCAAATTACTAATATGTTCCTCTGTGGTGCCCTGTAATAATTATATCGTCCAAAAATACGCCTATATACGGTAGATTAAATAATTGCTCTAAATGTTTTTGAAAAATGCCAGGACTTGATGATAAGCCGTATACTAAGCGATTATATCTAAACAAACCTTGTGGGTGTTGATCGGTATTTGGCGGATTCGTCAGTACAAATTGTGCGTAAGCCTGTGAAAGGTCAGTTTTACTGAACCGCTGCCCCCCTTGTATACGTACCAGTAAGTCTTCTACTCTAGGCAAAGGATAACGGTCGACTTCTATAACTTTATTTAAAGTTAACTTATAATCGGCGCAAATCCTAATGTTACCGTCTTTTTTCACTACGGGCACAATGGGGGTCGCCCAGTCGGAGCGGTCGACGGGCGTGAGGATACCGTCCGCCACCAGCTGCTCGAGTGCGCGTTCCACAGGTGCACGCAACGCATAAGCCAGTGGACGCGCCTGCATGAACACGGGTTGCGCTCCTCCCGCACGTATGCTCACCGGCGGCCCAGTGAACCGTCCCAGGCCGTCCGCGAACACCTTACAATATCTGGAACTGAAATCGTTCAAGTTAAAAACATCATTCGATAAACAGTTTAAGCTTCCAAAAGGGGGTAACTGTATATTGAGTTCTGCCAACCATTGTCTGCCTAACAATATACTTTTACCATTATACATAATACATATAAATCGAGATGCTTTTCCTTATCTTTGTACTTTACTAAAGGCCTTATCACACCTACAGGTCTCACTTGTTCACCCGTATAGTACCTTAGCAACAAAGGACACATATTCATTTTAGGTTACTAAATTGTTGTTTATATAACTCGTAGCTATACTATGAAACAGCACTGCCTGTATCGCACTCCATTTGAACGTGCCGTGTACTATTAATGATATGAACAATGGTTTGTAATGACTAACGCTTAATTGATTAATGCAAACCATTACCTCGTCACCCTTCGCTGTTTAGTAAACTGTCATTCTCACCTGCACTACGTTGACGCTGTGTTGTCCTGCAAATAAGGACACATCCTTTGTAAATGTCCTTGTTTATTGCACACTGACACACGGCGAGCAAACTGCAGGTCACTACATCGTGTGCTTTACCGCACGCACGACACTCGCTGGCGTCGTCGTCGGTCATCCAGCACCGATGTCGATACCCGGCCCGGTGGGCGTTGCTGCTGCTACCGGATGCTCCGCCGTGCATCCTGACCTCGCCCTTACTGCCCGCGCGCCGCTCGCTGTCACAACCGATCGCGCGCCCGGTCCGTCTTGCACCAATCGCGTGGCAGTTTGTGAATGCGCTCGAGTCTCCAGGTATCTTCGGCTGCACATCGACGCTGGCTGCATCCTTCTCCGCCGCCTCCATACTCACGGCTAATTGATAAGCCTTGCCAAAATCTAATTTGCTTTCGGCAAATAACCTCTGCTGAATTGTTTCACTGATACCGCATACCAATTGATCGCGCAAACTTTCTTGCAACCAGCTACAAAACTCGCAAGTTTTCGACATCTTCTTTAGGTTCGTTACATATTCTGATATACTTTCACCGTCCCTTTGTTTCCTTTGTCGGAATTTAAATCTTTCAGCCAGCTCGCTGGGTTTTGGTTGAAGGTAATTTTCTAAAATTTTTGTTAACTCCAAAAACGATTTTGATGTGGGTTTTTCCGGGGTACACAAACTCACGAGTAGTTCATAACTCTCCGCTCCCATTACCGTGATTAATGTAGGTACATGTAGCTCACGAATTTTGTTCACAACGAAGAATTGTTCGAGCCTTCCATATAGTCTCCAATTATCTGTAGGCACTTTAAATTCCGATATTTTTCCAATCGACATGGTTTAGGCCGGTAAGCTTACACACACGCGAACTATTACGAATTTTTTTTCTCGTCGCCAATGCGATATCTTAGGATTTAAATAAAAGGTGTCTTCCTCGTAACGGCTTTAATGGCGGACTGAGCGGTGACGTTACAAAAATTAGCAAATACCTTACAATAGTGTGATAAGAGAAAAAAGTGGTTTGCAAGATGACGTTGTGACGGGAGTGAGTCGGGAAGGGACGCCCTAGACGAAGGTTTATTGACCAAATTAGCGTTATATTGAAAAAAGGCCAGATTAGGAGTACCCTTAACCGACGAGCGTGTATGCGTTGTTATATGGATGTAAAGGAGGCGAGAGAGGTGTACCAGGATCGTGCCAAATAGAAGTCCGTAGTCTCTGCCTACCCCTCTGGGTGATAGGCGTGAGTGTTTATGTTATGTTATATTACTAACCGAACTCACTTACCGTCTCCTACTCTATTACTATAAGTGGCCCAGTCCAATGATAAATGAAATGTGCCAGCCCGAATACACATACAAGCACACTCGATCTCCGTTACAGCCTATTAAAGTCCACTGCTGAAAATAGGCCTCCCCTATAGATTGCATCATAGTGTGGATATTTGCCGTAGTTGTCACGCTTGACAAGCTTGTTGACAACCGCAGTTATTTGTTTTTTATTTTTTGTCGTTATTAGGAAGATTTATTAGGAAGACGCTGCTGCCCATCTCCTGATTTGTTTCTCTCTATCGCCTCTTATGACACCCACGAAATATTATGACCTTCGATCTATATAAATTATTAATTTTTATGTCAAAATACATAAGTGAGATTTATACGTATTTTTATCAATACTTTTTGTCTATTATAAGCTCGGTTCAAAGATTACATTATGCCGAGTTGTCGTCTTATCTCTGTTCAATATTGCGCCCTGTAGTTTTGTGGCGTAGTGGCTTAGCTATGGCGAATGCTACACACTCGATAATTATCACGATATTTGGATCGTAATCCAGGATTACGATATTTATCGAGTGTGTAGTATAGCGTATCACGGATCGTGATACGGATAGCTGGATTTCTAAAAATCCAGAAATCCCACGATTTGTATCAAGTATCGTCGATAAATATCGAGTGTCTAGTCTCTGGTCGATATTTATCGTGTCAGTATTGGTCAGTAATCATTCTGTCAGCGATGGAACCTCGAAAATAATTTTCATAATCATCCATTTCTTGGTATTCCCGAATCTAATTTAATAAATTCAGGTGTGTATATTGATCTCCGTCTTGAAGCCAATGCTTCATCCGTTTTTTTCTCTTTACACGTGTTTTTAATGCTATCGCTAATATAATAGCAACGCATGCTTTACTTTTATAGTCACTCAGTACGTTATTGGATTCGAAGTATGTAACGTACACGTCTTTAGTGAATGAAATCTACCGTTGTACTGACGCGATTAGTATCGAGTGTGAAGTATGTAGATTCGATCCAAAATATTGCAAGATAAAAATCACGTTAAATATCGTGATAATTATCGAGTGTGTAGCATGCGCCTATGAGTTGTAGCGATGAAGAGCGCGAATTCCGTACGAAACAAGTATATGTACACACTACAATTAATTGTTCCGGTTCCGGATGTTTGTCTATGCAAAATGTATGCGTGTTAACTGCCTCCACAATACAAGAGAAAATCCTAGCGTGGGGTTAGTAATGTTTATCAAAAAAAAAGATGTTTTAGTTTATAGATTTAGAAGATATGTTTATTTTTTGACATTTGACAAAACGCTCTTTACTTTAAACTGACTATTAAGAAAAATAATACACAAAGGAAATTGTCAGTATCTGTAGCAAGGATCTCAAAGGCACAAGAAAGATTACTATCAGAAAAGGAAAAGTCTTATCCAAAGTATAAATTATTTTAAGAGGACTTGCTCAAACAAATCCATTTTTATTCGTTCTTATGTATAATGTTATCGGGTTGTAAAAATAAAAATAAATTTTCAAAATTATTATTTTTATTTTATTAGTGAAAAACAACCTATTGTTTTTGTGTCCCACATTCCCACTTCTTGGCATGAAGATTCGCGATTACGCTATACTACATATCTCGCCTTAATATTTTCAAATACTTGCACGTAGACCTTACCTTAGACTTACAAATCAAGGAAGCAACTATTGAGTTCTTTATCACTCATTTTCACAAGTCTAACTGATTCTTCCCACAGCTGCTTTGCAACTTTCTCGTCATAAGCTTTCCAGTGTGCTGTCGCCTGCTTGCAGTTTTTGAAGAATTCCCCGCTGACTTCACCTGCCTTCTTATCCATCACCACGTGGATAGCAGTTTGAGCTCCTTCCCATGGTGTTTTATACAAATTATAACACAGAAACTTTATGATTGCACCTCTGATGTAACCCACCGAATAATAAATATTTGTCCCAACTAGGCCGGGATCGACAGAATTGATAACGACATGCGTGTCCTTGCTGCCCCTCAACCTACAAGTAAGTTCTCGAGCAAACAATACCAGAGCTAGCTTACTGTGAGCGTAGATTTGAACCTTGTACCAATAATTAGTTTTGTTTAAATTTTCCAAATCGATCTTGCCAATATTGTGAAGTATAGATGACATGTTCACTATCCTAGTTGGTTCCAAAGGCCTTCCCGTTTTCTTCAAAAGCGGCAGAAGTAATAGCGTTAAGAGGAAGTGCCCAAAATAGTTTACTTGCATTATAAAATTCAGGCCGTCTTTGGTTAGAAAATCACCGACAACACCAACTCCAGCATTGTTGACTAAAATGTCAAGTGTGTCTTCAGTGTTCATAATGTCTGCTGCAAACTTCCGCACAGAATCCAGGGAGGCAAGATCAAGGTATTTATAAATTACTTTTTTGCTGCCGGTTTTGTCATTAACTGTTTTTATAGCGCTGGCCCCTTCGTCAGGGTAAGGGCATGCTACGATCACCTTGGCGCCTCGGTCGGCGAAGTCGATAGCAATTCTTAGACCCATGCCAGTGGTGCCGCCGGTGATGATGGCGGTCTTCCCATCAAGTCTCTTCTTCGATTTGCACATAGCGTTGGTGTTTTTCTGATAGAGTCCCACCATCACAGCCAGCACTATTATCACCACAACAATGTACAAGACCGCGAACATTTTCGTGCGTACTTCTCGCCACGCTACAACTAACCACTTTAGAACGGCACTTCAACGCTTATAAATTACTTGATTTATAACAAAAAACACTCTCACACACATTACGAATTCTATGCGTTAATTACTTGATTTATAACAAAAAAACTCTCACGCACATTACGAATTCTATGCGAGAATTGGTCATTCGTCTCCGTTCAATTCAATAATTTAAAATTTAAATGTGAACTGTTCGTCCTTGCGTTTCAGTTTCGTTATAGCGTAACACTGTTCGTCAATTTCAGGATTCAAAACAGAGTGTAGCTCAGCTCTAAGCCTGAGCGGTCAGTTGCTGCACCAATGGAGAATCACTTTGGTTTGCGACGGTTATTCTTTTAATAGATACCGGTTTTGTTTCGTCCATCTCTTCGCGTGCTAGGAGGTTTGCGACCGTATTCGCTCCACGTACGGTGGATAGGCCGGCCACCGTCGGTGCCAGTGACGTTAGGTACACCTTAGGTACTCGTTTCGGGCCTCATCGAGGCGTGTTATGCAGTCAAGGTTTATAGATCATATTAAATTGTTTTAAATTGCTTAAACTTTTAAGCAGATTCATACGGATAGTGATTAAAATTAATATACGGTCGCTTCCACTCGTTTTTACTGATTCATATCACATTATTACACTACACACCTATTATATTTAATAATATATTTGCTTTTTTGTGTATTTCTCCCCACTTTGGGGGACTTAAAAAAAATTAAATTCATAATATAGTTTGGTGCAAGAGGCGTTGCGGGACAGGTGTCCGTAGCGGTTCTTGCATAGTCCCCTGCCCTAGGCAGGGTGTTTAGGTTCGTCTATCGGATTCCTTCTCTATATAATTTTTTCTCTTTTTTTTTTCTTTGTTAGTAATGTGATTAAAACATCATGATAAGAAGACTGACACTATCCAAAAATATTTTTTTTCAGTAGGAGCGTTTAAAGATTTACGAAACAATTGCGACTGTTTTATGTAAGAAAGATTAATTAATTGATATTATGTTATGGTTTTTATTACAAAAGATATTAAGCACAACGGCAAGGTAATATTTTTTATGCACAAAGTATTTTTAAATTATTATTGTTTTCCAAAAAAAATTTATAGTGACGTTATTTCTTTAATCAAAAAGTCCAAATAATAATTTTTTTTACAACAGTAAGAAAAGCAAAAGAATAACGAAAATAAGAGCATTTGTTATACGTTTTCCTTAGAACAATTAAATACTAACTTATTTACGAATATAACAGCCAGTTAAATTGCACTTCTATTAAATACTTTTAGACTTAAATGTTAAATCACAATACGTTATGAAGCCTAGGTTGACTGACTACCAAAATGTTGACAAACTTTACATTCACAACACTATGTAAAAATATAACTGAAATTTAGCCTTGTCAAAATTTTGTAGTTGGTCTTTGAACATTCGTATATGTAGTAAAAGTTATTCCATATATCTTTTAAAAAATAAGTAATTATCAAAATAAGGTTTGCATGAAAACCATTATGATGTTCAATGAGTTAAATTTGTACCTAACGATTGAGATCAATTTATTAATTCACATATACTAATGAGATTAAATTATTTTTAAAATGAAGAGATGCGATATAAATTCTAAAAGAATTTTATAAAAAT
This sequence comes from Parnassius orleans, assembly GCA_029286625.1. Lineage (NCBI taxonomy): Eukaryota > Metazoa > Arthropoda > Insecta > Lepidoptera > Papilionidae > Parnassius > Parnassius orleans. The sequence continues at coordinate 146,743 of JAGSMP010000250.1, read as the reverse complement.
AGGAATGAGATTTTGGTCAATCAACGATTTGTTGTCGTTTATCTTCCTTTCAGCCAAAGGAAGTTTACCATTGTAAAGAGGTTTCAGTTGATAACTGGTATTGTAATCTTGGTCCCTATTTTGTGATGACTGTTGTCTGCGAGTAGCTATGTAAATCTTTTTAAAGTTCTGTTCTAAGTAAGTATTCTTATAAAACATTTTAACTTTAACATGTTTAACTTTTACCACTTTAATATTTTTTTTATATTAACTCAGTCCAGGATACGCATGCGATTTTGTTTCGAAGTACATTTTTATTTCGTACGTCATAAAACCTGTCGCATTTTTGGTATAAACAAACGTTACAACCATAGACTTAGAATATACTGGCCTATAGACGACCAGACAGCCCGAAAACGCGTGACCAATATTGATTTGTCATTGTGTGCGTTAGCTAGTGATGTACGTGTTTTTACTTACAAGGACTATCGAAAAATGATTGTTAAGGAAGCAGTAAAATAATAATAATAATGTTTATTTCAGATATACATATCCATACACATTTGTTAGTAATTAACATAAACGAAGTTAGTAAAAATTATAATAATAATAATATTGTTAACTTTGCAAGACAAAATTAACAATATAACCTTTATAATCGACATAGCATTACCAATTACGTATAATATTAAAAAAATACAAAACACAATAGCCGAAAAGATTAGTAAATATATTGAACTAAGTGAAGAAATTAAAAGAATATGGAAATTAAATAAAGTAAAATTAATTAATTACATTAATTAAAAACATTTAAAAACATTGTTAAGTGCACGAAATTGAATAACTTCAAAATTTAATTGAATTTTACCATGATAGTTCTAAAATAATTAAAAATAATTTTCCTGGGAATAAGCTGAACCTACCTGCCTTTGTTGATTTTAATTCAAATGTATAAAATACCAGGTAATTTACCGATAAACTTAAAAAAACTCCCAAGAATCAGATCGGAAAGTTGTATTGGAGCTATGATCTTTGGAGAAAAATATTTACTGCCGTGGGCAGTTTCCTCGAATTTTTTTTAATATATTGTTAATATAAATAGTTAGATACTTAACTAATTATATACCTATTTATATTTTATATATTTTATAAAATGTTTGATGAGGAAATAAAACACGGGGACACGGAGTACATAATAATTGCTTTATTTTTCATATAAGTATTACTTTTGACAAACATTTAATAATTAATAATTAAATACATTCTAGAAGTTTATTTCAACATTCGACTTAAATATGAATGTAAATTAATAATTTAAGTAAGGAAACTTAGGAATCAGTTAAATAATATTGCTCTGTTTAAAGACCAATATGTTTATGACACTTCATTATGCTTCATGTTTATATTCGTCCATCTGTCCCTGAAAAGTATAAAGTAATAATAAACTTATTATCATTTTAGCTGAATTTTAAAACATAATGATCTTAACAGAGTAAAGTGCACTAGTGTCTGAGGATACAGATGCACTCTCTATTCTCTCAATCTCGGTATGTTAAGAAAATGGTCACTCATTCATGGACTAACGCTGTAGGGATGAACCACGCTATTTAAGCCCTCGGCACAATGTCGTCGGTCATCAAGCATGAATGGGCATCGAACGTTGTATCAAATACTATATAATTTATACTATCGCGTCTCATGCGCAGGCGTCTAGTGGCGCTTCAGGAGCATTACTAAATATCTATACCTAACTACGCTAAAAGTTTTATCATTGTGACTTGGGAATATAATCCGAAGTTCCGAAGCTCCGCTCAACCCCTTGGGGAAAATAGCGTGATGCTATAAATATTGTACTAGTGTGACCGTGAGGCTGTGCGGTTGGTTAAGTAAGGTTATACATTTATTTTGGTTGATAAATAGATACTTAGTTGGGTTCATAATGGCTTAAAGAGGATAGTCTCAAATTTTTTTATCTTTAATGTACTACAGTTTTATAATGTACTAGCTGTTACCCGCGGCTTCGCCCGCATGGTCACTGAGAAATGAACTATCCATTGCTTTTGATTTGAAAGAAAACTGAGTTTTATAGATTTGTCAGAGATGCAGCCATTAAAAGGAAACTGAGCAAAATTGATTCGTCAGCCTATTTAAATGTTTTGAAACGCAGCGTATAGGAAAGCATGAAAATAGCCTGTTTATTCTAAATGGAAATGGGATATTTTTAATTAAAGGAAACTGAGCATAATTATCCGTCAGGGATGCAGACTTTTGAAAAGAAACTGAGCTAAATTGATTCGTCAGAGATGCAGTTTTCTGAATTGAAAGGAAACTGAGCAAAATAAAAGATCCGTCAGAGATGCAGCTTTTGAGTTGAAAGGAAACTGAGCTTAATAGGTCCGTCAGAGGTGCAGCATTTGGAATTGAAAAGAAACTGAGCTAAATAGGAAATTTTGAATTGAAAGGGAAGATCTGTAGAATTCTGATTAATTGATTGTGGGAATTTTGGAAAGAAAACTAACTGAACACTATTTTAAGACGCTACTGTACACAATGTTATATGTTTTCCATTTGGGAAAGAATGTGGAATTCTGGGCATTTAACACACAGAACATGCTACATAAAGCTGACCATGAGGAAGCACGGTTTTCTAAGTTGACCCCGCTACCTGTAACAGTTGCCTTGCGCTTTATTAATTGTCATTGCAAAACTGAGCTTAATAGGAACTGCAAACTTTTGAATTGAAAAGGAAGATCTGTGGAATTATAGGGATCCGTGGTATAATAACATTTTCAACTTTTCCTACGCCTGTCAAAATTGTAGCACCGATTATGTTCCATCCAAGATGTGTCACACGCAGCCTTGTCCCGTTACATAACCGAGGAGCATCTAAATTTCGCATTAGTATGACTCGGACGCCTAATTTTAATTGAAGCTTATGTGAGGACACACCTGACAACTCTAGAATTTAGAAACTCTACGGGATATGAAGTGCTCTGTTCTGTGTCCATAACTGTGTCTACAACAAATACTCTGTTATTTCTCCTGCTACTTCGCTTAATATATCTGAATTTATTTTGTTAACGCTCTCATTTTTGGTGCAAGTCGCCCTTTCACATAACCATTTGTGTTCATGCATGTTGTTCGTTAAATCTGAATAAACGCTCGCAATTAATTCGGAATGACTCTGTACTAAATTGCAAAAATCTCTCGTCAATTTAACGCAGCCCTCAGCATCCGTTTCCAACCGCCCATCGCCAATTTTTAATAGTGTGTCAGCATAGTTTCCAACATTGATATCATTATACAAATGCACTCTCATATTCGTAGTTAAACTGAATTTTGTCACCTTATTCTATAAAATAGACGACTTGAGGCATGCTTTAATTTCATCTGCAGGTGTGCCTTTTGAATGACAGTAAAGTTTGGCGAAAGTCACCAGCCAGTAAAACCACCATTCCTCCCATTACATCGGTATTGCTGCAAATCCTGGAGCGTTCGATTTAGTGCTTCTACAGCTTTTTATGCGACATTGTACTTTCGTCCCACTAAAGTTGCATTATACCTCGTGCACTATTTTTGCTAAGTTGCAGATCAGCGATTCTTCCTGGGCTAGATTTAGAGGGTTTAAAACAGAATGTGCAGTGCGGCCCCACTTAGCAGCGTGGCGGCTATACCGGAGAGCTACAGCCACAGCAATGTTTTTATCTTTCCGTACTTGCGCTAATAATAAATTTAACAAAATGTCTTCCCAGTTCCTCCAGGGCATCTAAAAAAAAAGTGCACCATTTCCAGATTCAATTTGTCCTAATACTTTGTCAAAAACTCGTTTTGTTCGGGAAGCAAGGGGTACAAATTCGGCTACTTGCTGCTGCAAAGCTGGTATATCGTAGTTTGTTTCACGTATAATTTCATCATAGTTCATTTTCGGTTGTTCGCTGAGGCTTATCATTCCAAAGTCGCTTAATTTTTGCCTACCATTGCCATTACTTCTTCAATTTTTCCAAGTGCTTCATTATAAATGTGTTCATTGTATGTCATGTTCGCGTGTGTCTGCCTGTGTGTGTGTCTTACCTTCGCAAAATATCTTCCGCCATGTACTTTATATTTGTCCACAATTTATGTGCATTAGATAGCCCGCAAGATGATATGAGAGTTGCATAAAGATCCCTAATTTTGGCTGGTGACTGGCACTGCACAGCTTCCTCCATGGTTTCATCCCAGTGATTATCGTTTTCTAAAAGATGCAGAGCTACATGTCAGAAACATTTCGTTACCGCGTTTAAAAAACCTAGTAACGACATCTAGGGAATCAATTTAAACTATGTATACGTTAGTTAACAGAATTTCAAAAAATATTTTTCTTATAATTTTGCACAATTTTTCTTATTGTATTACGGATTCATTCATAACCACATATAAGAACTGTATTCATTTCGTTCAATAATACTAAGGCTTATTAATAAGTCTTACTAAGAACTGTTTCTACCATTGTTATAATAGTTAAGGGTGAAAGCGTGACAGGTGGTGATAGTATTTCTGATCCATTTATAATCACGCCTGTAACCCTTTGCGGGGTAGGCAGACATCAACGGATTATTTAATATCGTCTGCGAGGTTATTGCCTATTCTGTGAATTACGATGCACCAAAACGTTTGAAGAAAATCAGCTGGCGAATTTTATGTTTTTATGCTCTTTCCCGGTCCTATGTGGAAAATACAGATCCATACATTTTTATCTTAATTGCAAAAGACATTAATCCAGATATTCTGACCTTCTGTGTTCGTCCATCGTACCGTCGTCCGTCTTGTAGAATCACGTGGCGCCACCTATTGAATTTAATTTTGCAACATATTCGATTTTCCCATTGGAATGATATGTTTTCCGCTGAAAACTAGCCTATGTCACTTTCAGCCACCGAACTATCCCCATACAAATAATCATGCCATGCCGACGCTCTGTTGCGACGTGAAAGAAGGACAAACTTGTGCAACATAGTCGATTTTCCCACAGGAATGAGATGTTTTCCGCGAAAAGTAGCCTATGTCACTCTACAGCCACCGAACTATCCCCATACAAATAATCATGCCATGCCGACGCTCTGTTGCGACGTGAAAGAAGGACAAACAAACAAACAAACACACTTTCGCATTTATAATATTAAAGTATGGATAAAAATCTGTCTCTATATTTATTTAAAGTTTTGAAAGTGAAATTTTTGAAGTCTTATTATAACAATATTTTAATTACTGGTACAAATAATGTAGAAATGACTCCTTTTAATAAATTTGTTTTTATCCTTCTTTTTTTTAATACTTCTCAAGAAAATGTTTGCTGCAAATTGTTGAGTTCTTCTTTACATACCAACCAATCCGTCCAATTAATCTTAACCATTTTTTCTAATTATAGAATCCGGAGTGAATCTGTTTGACAAACGGCAAAATAAAATTACATTTTAGAACGCAAACAGAGGATTTATTTTCTTGTTGTGTGGGCAAGTCTATCGATTCATTATAAACATTCAAGATAAATATCGACATTAATTTTAATATAGTTGATTCAATCCCTAGCGTACATGTAAAATATTTTGTATAAAAATGTATTTACCAAATTCATGCAAATTATCAACTACGTGACTTTTTTCTTTGCAAAATATCAAAATAATAAAATAATTGAAAAATTATATTTTAAACAGTATATAAAATAAATTTTAAACAAAATAAACGCTTCATAACATTGACGACGTCTTGAGAATTTACGTGTGAAATGTGCAATTATCAGGATTATTACCATTATTAACACCACAATCACTCACATAACAAGTAACCATTTTTGAAAAAAGTTACTTACTAAAAATAACCACTATTACACTCTGAAAAATTACAAAATATCTAGGAGCTATTTCTTGCGTGCCGAATTGTGCCGACCTGTCATTCAAAATCGGTTACAGAGTCATGAGATTTGGTATCTTTTTCTATCTTGCATTTTTGCCATAAGGAATTTTCTTCTTGCCCTTGCACACTATGTTGGTCTATACGCCAGTATATTCTAAGTCTATGGTTACAACACATGAACTTTTCACATAACATAGCTAATGACTTATACTAATATTTTTTAATATTAGGTCCTTACATATGAAATTAGCGTTTTGTACGGGAGGAATATAAATTAAATTTTTTTTATAAAATATATTTAATTAATCAAAGTATGCACCGTTGTTATCTATATACTTTTGTCATCTCATAGGTAGTTCATTGATCCCTTTACTAAAAAAATTATGGGGGCGAGAATCAATAAACTCTTTGATGGCGGTTTGGCCTGCCGCATCGGAGTTGAATTTTTTCCTTGTAAAGTTGTCCAAATTCCGGAAAAAATGGTAATCTGTTGGAGCAAGGTCCGGGGAGTACGGTGGATGTTGCAGATATTCCAATTGTAGCTCATCTAACTTAGTGGTTGTTTGTTGTGCAGTGTGTGGTCTTGCGTTGTCGTGAAGCAGCAGTGGCCTAGAGTGATTGACCAATCTCGGTTATTTAGCAGCTAGTTCTTCCTTCATGGTTTGCAATTGCTGACAATAAATATCTGCCGTAATCGTTTGGCCAGATTTTAGAAAGCTGTAGTGAATGACACCGGCGCTAGTCCACCAAATACTCACAAGTAACTTTTTCTGAGTCAATTTTCGTTCAGGGCAGGATTTGGCTGGGTCTCCAGGGTTCAGCCATTGCGACGAGCGCTTCCGATCACAAGTAATGATTCGATTTAAAATTCCTTCATTATTGTGTCGGTTGAGCAAAGTAACACAGCAGTCAACGTTCAAGTTTTTTTACTTTCCAGATTTGCTTCAAGTGGATTAATAGAGTTTTATCACTTACCCCGAAGCCTGCAGCTATCTCTGAAGTGCTTTGTGATGGATCCGCTTCCACAATAGCCTTTAATTCTTCGTTTTCCACTTCGGTCTTCAGCCGTCCACGGGGTTGGTTCTGAAGGTCGAAATTTCCAGAACGAAAACGTTGAAACCAAAAACGTACCGTTATTCCTTTTGCGACACCAGCGCCGTACACATCATTAGTTCTTCGAGATGTTTCTGCAGCACCGGTGCCACGGTAGAACTCGTACTCGTAAATATACCGATATTTCATGTTTTCCATTGTGCGGTAATAAGCGACGCCAAAGAAAAAAATAATGAGGAAAAAACAAATGAATGACTGTTTTCAAAATTCAAATGTACCAGCTAAATGAATTTGTAAATTTGAATTTGGAATTCTTAACCAAAGATGAGATATTTCAGATCAAAGTGAACAAAACGCTCATTTCATATGTAAGGACCTAATATTAATTTTCTCTCAAAATTTATTACATGAACTATAGTATAGTTCTTTAGTTATTGATAAAGATATTTCTCTTGTAATACTTGTTGAAACTAACTTCTTTATCCTTTTTTATGTATATTTTTAATTAGAAATCCATAAATAGCGATTATATTATTTAAAGTGTAGATAAGTAAAGTCATTAAACAATACTAATTTTGAAATATTCGCTGATGAATGCAATTGGAAACTACAGCGATTCATGTTTGTTATGAATGCCATTCTCATATATGTACGCTTTTGGAATATTTCGCTATATGAGATTCAGTACCTATTAAGTTTAATAAAATAAATTAATTAAGAAAAATAAATTAAGAACTATTTAAAAATATTTTTAATAGAATGATTTAAAACAATTTTTTTTGATGATTTGTTATATTTGCGCGAACACAACACATTTAAATAAAACTAGTTTTACGGATTTTATCGCGTATATTAAGTTAATATACGCGATAAAATCCGTAAAACTAGTTTTATTTAAACAATTTTTTGTTTTCATACCATTGTTTATGGCAAATATTTGTATTATTATAATTTTCCATACCTTTAAATCACAGCGACATTGATTTTATTCAATAATCGTAGTTGTACCTAGGTTAAGCATTCTTCATTTACTTCTTTTTACCCTCTTCATCTTAAGTCCAGGAGACCTCTCTGGAACATTGTAGTACGCTGGAACTGGTGGTTGCGACTGCTCTCGTTGCTCCCTGGCTCCAGCTCGTCCAGACGGCCTCATACGAATTTTCTAGATGTATCTTCTTTTTTCTGTAGCTCCGAAGTGATGAAATGAATCACTCAGCTATCTCACACAGCTAACAGTTCCTTTATTTAATTTGCCTCTTCATAATTATAAATAGAGTCTGATGTCATTACTTTGCCACTTCATAGTTCATCGTAGTTTGAATATTATATATGTTGTCCACATCCTTTTTTTATATTCTCCTCTCTATAATATTCTTCTTCGCGCTCTTCGTGCAGATATTGTACGCGCACCGCCTGGCAGAATTGCCATCTGGCGTCGAGACCAATACAAACGACTGTCTCGTTACAATATCTCTTTATTACTGCTCACTAAACCTAGGAATATATGTAAGAAAAAAAATATTTCGAAGACATGTGAAGTTCGCCAACATGCATTGGGGCAAACGTTTCCTTGCCCTAAACCCTCTTAGAAACGAGAGGAGGCCTGTGCCCAGCAGTGGGACGTAAATAGGCTGTAACTTTAAGTTTAACTTTATATAACTAAAAAAACCAACAGCCGATGAGGAAGAAAGATTTTTGATTGGCAGCCTCGAACTGGCAAGCGCAGTATTGGGCCTCACTAGATGAAATGATTAAACATATAGCAATGGATACTGGTGGCTCAGGAACGTGGTTGAGGTAATCTATGGGAATGGCCTATACTCAACATTCGCCTTCTGATGAGCTGTAATGACAATGATAATGATGATATATGAACCTCTTAAACTCTAATAAACATAATGATACTAATTTAACCCAGACCAGATTTCAGTCACGACGGCCGTTCTCATCGGCGGAGGACAGGATTATAGTACACAAGTGTGGGCGCAAATACAGGTGTACTCTCTATATCATAGTCCAATGGCACAGCAATCCGGTACGACCGGGGAGTGATCAGGCGCAGGATCAAAGGCTTTACGTGCCACAGGGGTGAAACATCGCCAACTTTCTGACTCCAGGCTGCTCCTGAGAATTTCCTAACACAAAACTCCAATAACATATTTTGGTATTCGACCCCGTGTAGTGGCGGGTAAGACCTATTACCTTCCCGTGGGTGTCGTAAGAGGCGACAGAGGGAAACTGAGGCAGAAGATGGGCAGCAGCATCTTCCTGATAACAGCAAAGCAACAATAAAAAACTGCGGTTGCCAACCCGCTTGCCAAGCGTGGCAACTATGGCAATATATCCCCTATGATTAAAGTTACGAAGAGACGGCCCCCAGTCCCCGGAGGCCCCGCTATTCCTGGTTACGGTGGCGACCATGGTAACGGCGGGGCAGGGGGTGCTAAGAATCTCCGGTAGTGGTTCGGTTGCCACCTAAGACGACTCGACCTGGCAACATTTAACGCACGCACCCTGAGGACTGACGTGAAGATCCTGGAGCTGGAGAAGAGATAAACAAGTTGCGCTGGAATATTATGGGATTATCTGAGGTCCGAAGAGAGGGGGAGGACATGGTAATCCTCGAATCCGGCAACTTGTTCTATCACCGGGAGGGCGACCATCTGTCCCAAGGAGGTGTCGGATTTATCGTCCAGAAGTCTTTCGTTAACAACGTTGTAAAGATTGAGAGTGTGTCGACGAGGGTTGCGTACCTCATACTCAGAATCACCAAACGGTATTCGCTGAAGGTCATACAGGTTTACGCATCAACCTCGGCACATCCCGATGAGGAGGTGGAGGAAATGTATGGGGATATATCTAGAGCCATGCATTCCTCCAAAACCCACTATACGGTGTTAATGGGAGACTTCAACGCAAAACTAGGCACAAGAGAGAACGGTGAGCTGAAGTGCACAAGAGAGAAGAGAGAACGGTGAGCACAAGAGAGAACGGTGAGCTCAAGAAACCAACTACGTTTCTGTCCTAAGTGTTAAACATTCATCCATCCAAGTAATCGAAGTTTTATTGATAAATCATCGTAGGAGCAGGAAATGACTACATGACGTCTGCATTTTCCCTAAAATCATTACGAATGTTATTGATGAAATTTAAAATCCAATCTCCAAAATTATTATATCAGTGTAAACTGAAAATGTTATTTAAATAATGTATATTATATAAACTGTCATTGGTTTCAGGCGTGCATAATTTAATAGCCTCCAAATAAGCACTCTAAATTACATATTTAATGGGAAATCGCTATCAGCAATCAATACTGAAAGATGTTTCTGATTAGCTCATTAAAATGTAATTTCATTTGAATTAGAAACATATTGTGTTAATGTACTTTAGTATGTGTTTAAGCTTACCACGTCAACTTTATTGAATCAATAGCATTTTTAAGTTGAATAAAACTAATTTTATGGCTTTATCGCGTTTAATTTAAGTTATTTTAATTTCCCTATGTTACGGGTGGTTTACAGCGCTCATGATCTATAGTGGTTTAACGTGGTAGAGCCATGCTGCTATGTTATAGTTGTAGCACAACTGGGTCGGGTCGACCGGAGAAGGACCACGCTCTCACAGAATACCAGCGTAAAATAGCAGCCTAATGTTGTCGTGTTTTAGTATGGTGAGTATAGAGAACCAGAGACCCTTTTTACTGGGATGCGAGGTATTTCATCTTAGTTCTCAGGGGTGACAACGAATCTGTGTCTGTCTAAATGTAGAATGTCTATGGGCCACAGTATTTATTTACCATCAGGTGGACTGTGTGTTCATTTGTCACCTGAGACAAACGTTTGAAATGGTCACAGGGGACTCCTGTAAAGCACCCGAAACGTTGGGAATTATATTATGTCAATGTGGTATACCGCTTACTATCGGACTCCATGAGGTCTTACTGTCATTTCCGAAAGTCACCTTTTACCCATAGGACGAAATTGTATCCATTTACATATTACTCTTTCGCCTCTACCACACGGCTATTCAATCAACTGTGCGGGAGATACTACAGTCCATGTCACACGTGTATGCTCAAGCATATATACACTTCCACACAAAAAAGTCCCGATGGGTTTTTTGCTGGTTCTTCCCAGGACAGAGGTATTTTCCGAACCAGTGGTAAATAAAAAATGATTTTCAATAAGTATTATATAATAATCTATATTGAATAAAAATCATTGTATTCTATTCTAATTTTTCTCATCTTAAACTAGCTGCGTCCGAGGTGACGCTTATGCGTTTAATTAGAAAATACAAGGAACGTTAGGTAGCAACAAATATACGGCTTACTCCCGACCAGAAATACCTAGTTTATTTTGTGATCTATATGCAAGCCAGGACTAATTTTTGATTCAGACAAAAGGATCAATGTCCCACTGTAAACCCCAGATTCTATCTTTATAGTAAATCTTTATCATTCAAGGACACATAGGCTAAGATACATCATTGTAGACAAGGAAGTACCTGCAATACAATCAGCAGTGATTGTGCCATCCGTTCCATCCATTACATATCTTAAAAATTCACTGCTGAACATAGGCCTCCATCATAGATTGCCTCTCCCTATGAGGGATTTTGATATCGTTACCAAGCTCGGCATGCGGGTTGCCAACCGCGTTTCTTTTACAATTTTGAGGAGTTTTTTTAATTTCCCTCAGTCACCTCTTTTAACACCCACGGGACGACATTGGGTAGTGGATATTCTTACACCAACCCTGTACTTGGACACTTATGGGACATACAAAAAAGTTGCCAAATTGTTTCGTATAGGTTCGAACTCGCGGCCCAAAGAGACGCAGCCAAAGTGCTACCAAACCGCCAAGTATGTAAATATATTTTGCCTGATAAAATATATTTTATTTAACACTTGATATAAATGTAAAAAAAAGTGTGAATGTGAATTTATTGTAGAAAAAAGTTGTTATATTTATATACGAAACATGCTCCTGTAGAGTGTGAAAGGTGTGTGAAAAATGTAACCCCTGGGTTTTAGTTAATATTAATGTAAGTAAAAACTTTGCCAGTCGCGTCTACAGTTTATCTCTGTCATCCACTTTTCACTAAGTACTGGTATTCGGGTCCATGTTTCGGGTAGCTAAGTGAAATATTATACAGCGGGCAGGTTAAGGGCATTACTAAAACTCGTCATGTGAATGACGTAAACTCGTGTAAAGAAAATGCTTGTACAATTTTTGAAATAATGATTATATTTTTAAATTATGAAATTACTTTTTTCCTTTTTTTTCATTTTCAGCCAGTAAGAGTTCACTCTACTATTGTGACCTATAATTTTACATATACAGATTTGCATTTTACTCAGACGTATTGGTGATAAAAGTATACCACTCACGACTATTTACGGCGTGGTAGAGCCACGCTGCAGCTATATTATGGTTGTAGCATTTATGGGTCGGCTTGACCGGGGAAGGAACACGCTCTCATAGAATATTAGCGTAAAATAGCAGCTAAGTGCTGCTTTCTTTCGTATGGTGAGTGTAGAGATCCGAATACCCCTTTTTAATTGAAAGTAAGTGTTCCATGTAAGTCCTCGGTGGTGACAACGCATCTGCGTTTTGATTTTTAATTGAGGATTGATGTGGATATCTATGGGTCGTAGCATCCACTTCCTATCGAGTGGACTGTATTGTAACGCCCAAGCTGTGAAATGCGATATAGGAATTGAGTGTGAATTGAGTGACATAAAATGAATTGCGGAAAACAAAAATATAATAGCCTAAATACGTCCTAAGCTAAGCAAATATCTGGTTGTACTACCTTTTGGAAATAAAGAACTTATTATTATTATTATTATTATATAATTTTGTAGAGCACGCCACGCGTTAAGTTTGTTACCAGACTAGTTTTTTAGACATGCTAGTTTTCTCACGTTTTTCTTTCACTACCGAGCACGAGGTCAATTAACACAATTAACTATTTTTTTGTTAGGTCCGGACATGTAACTTGGTTTGCTCGCTATCTCACGTTAATAAATTTTATACGTTTTCTTAAATATTACGTACATATTTATTTGTTTAGTGACTTATTGACATGAATTAGAATCAGTGTAATATCGCATATACATAATATTTATTAAAATTGAATTTAATATAATTAATTTGCTTGATAAAAATGCCTCTCTCTGGCAACCAGCAACAACCAGCAAACTATCCAGCGTAATTTTTTATAGTAACTAGCTTTTACCCGCGGAACCGTTCCCGATTAATTATAAGGCGATTTTTTATAACTGAAATTATTTTCATTTAACTTGCAGATCGCTCCACTGCAATACACTTCTATATAATACATTAAATGATTTAATTTTGAAACAATTTCGCTTAGCGTAGAAAAACAGGAACAAGCTATCCTCCATACTTCTAAAGTTTAACATTCCTGGTATTTATTAATTGTCATTAAAATGCTACTTTTTTACACACGCCACGAGAAGAAATTTTATTGGCGATATGGATTTAAAAAACCTGTAATTTGTGATACATTTTTTTAAGAAATTTATGCCTATGTCCTATTCTGGGCTGTCAGCTATGTTTTAGCCAAGTTTTATCAAAATCTATTCAGTAGTTTTGCATGATTGTGGCATAAACATACAAACATCCAAATAAATTTTCACATTTGTAATATTAGTAGAAAGTAGGATTAGTAGGATTTATAATGTTTGTTACAACATACAACATGGTATACAAAATTTACACATGGTAGAGTCATGCTGCAGCTATATTAATTATATAGTTGTAGCACGAATGAGTCGGCTCGACCGGGGAAGGACCACGCTCTCACAGAATACCAGCGTCAAATAGCAGCTTAACACTGCTGTGTTTCGTATGGTGAGTGTAGAGAACCGGAGACCCTTTTTACTGAAAAAGAGGCATTCCATCTTAGTCCTCACGGGTGACAACGCAACTGCATGTTGATTCTTTATTGAGGATATATGTAGATGTCTATGGGTCACAGCAACCACTTACCATCAGGTGGACTGTGTGCTCATTTGTCACCCTATCCTATAAAAAAAAAAAAAAAGGATTTAAGTTATCAAATTCATTATTTGTAGCGAGAAGAACGGAATAGCGTGTATACATTAAATATTTATGTACTAAAAGAGAGTGAGGTCTCGTGTGTATATTTATGGTTTGTTCAGTAACGATGTTTTTTTTGTAGATGTTTCTTTTTCTATCTTTGTGTTGATTTACTTATGATAATTGACTATCGCTTACTTAAGCACCTATTAATTATCTGTATACCTGTCTCTTACTAATATAATTTAGTGAAAGGAGAGAAAAAAAACATTAAGTATTTCTTATATTGACGTGAAATTTTAGAAACAAGGTCGTCGTTTATTTAACAATTATTTATTATAATAATAAAAAAAATAAAGTTTAAATCTAAAATTATAATACAGTCCTGCTCTCCGCGGTAAGTGCCAAGAACGCTGGCTGCGTTTCCTCTCTGAACGACTTAGCCTTTGTGCAAAAAAGAACCAGCCGTCTTGCCATTAGCGGTGAGTCGCTGATACAGTTCATGATTTTTTTTATTGTTCGGCGTTGTTTTTTTATCGCGACGGCTAGAGATAACGTGAGGTCGACCTTTTAGAACTACGACCTCTTAGACGAGATGGGGGAGGTCTTAATTTAACAGTAAATGATCCTTGAAGAATAACGAATTGATCTCACACAAACACGCACACACGGACGCACAACGCACGCACGCACGCATGCACTCTCGCACGCACAAACGCACGCACTCACGCATGTATGCAAGCACGCAGGCACGCAGGCACACACACACACACACACACACACACACACACACACACACACACACACACACACACACACACACACACACACACACACACACACACACACACACACACACACACACACACACTTATACACACTCACACTTTAAAGATATTATACGAGAAATACAGGCTTTAGTATTATTTAATCGAAAATCCCTCAACTAACTAAATATTTACAATAATTATACTATAAACAGTGTAAACAATTTTCAATGAGCGGAAAGTAATATTATCAAAATAAATCCGAAATTAAACATGATAATTGAAAGCCGCGATTCGGCAATCAGTGCGCAAAGTTTACAAAGCTGAGTTCGTATCTTTAGTAAAATAAAAATTTAATAAGCTTGTATTCAAATAAATAATACTTTATACCGATATCTCGTACAAGTAGCCTTATTTGTTTCATAATTTTGAAGCACACATTAATATTTAATTTTACATGCGTGACCTGCTATTGCAGAACGCGCCGCTCATGGTTCCTATATACAGGCTGTTTTTTTTAAAAAGCGTTATTGTAATATTTATTAATAGTATATATGTATAAGTTAATTTAAAATAATATCTTCATTACATAATAAATCTTTTTAAGCAATGCTTAACCACGATTAGTCATGTTGCAGCTGTATTTAGATTAGATTAGGGCTATTTTCCGCAACTCTACGTCTAAGCTCAAATTTTGCGTGTGGGCAGGAATATTGTGATTATTCAAGCCATGAAATCTCCCCGAAGAAGTTCAACAGTCCTTTGCTATTGCACGGAACTTTGGGGGTGATCCCGTCGTGCCGAGATGTTTAGCCTTGTATGCAGCGACCTCTGGACATACCAGGAACACGTGGGCCGCCGTTTCTTCCTTCCCTATACAGCCCTGCTCAGAGAACTATCTGTGATACCTATGGTAAATAAATCTTTGTTAAAACAGCCATTTCCTGTAATAACACTTGTTGCTATCCTAATCTGTGGCTTGTTCAATCTCATTAAAACCTATATTATAATTGTAGCACGAACGGCTTGGCTCGATCTGGACTTTTACCGAAATACATCTTAGTCCTCAGGGGTGAAAACACAGCTTCCTTTTTGATTCTTAAACGACGATAGATGTAGATGTCTATGGGCCACAGCATCCACTTACCATCAGGCGGGCTTTTGTTGCCCTTACTTTATTTAAAAAAAAGACGTCTAATGATCCAGCATAATTAACATCATCCTCACAGCACTTAAATATTCGACTGTCAATATGAAAAGCTAATACTACTAGACTCCTAACTTCTACCACCTGGATTTTACGCAGCTTAAATTTTGATTCCGCCGCAAAACGTTATTCAAAACGATAGTTTCGGCTCTAAGAGGGAGCAAACAAGAGTGCCGCTCACCTGTAGTAAGAGACTACCGCCACCCTTGAACATCTATAATATCTAAGGAACTGCAGCTTCCATAGACCCTTTTTTTAAGGTCCCTAAGTTATATGGGTCTGAAAAGACTGGTGGTTATAGTAAATAAGGGGTAGGAAGGCCAGTCATCAAGGTGATGCCGGCAGATCTTAGAGTTGTGCCGCAGTGTTTGTTGGTGATATTTGGTGAGTGGAAATTATCCGAACAATTCCTCGGAGCTCTGCCTGTAGTAAAGAAGATAGTATATGTAGCAAATAGATGCACTATCTCTTCGCAGTGTAAATGAATTAAGCCGATCAGAAAGAACTCGGACGTCGACGATTCGAGCCGCCTTTCGTGGTGCTCCGGCCTAGACATGAAAACATTATCCCATGTGAGTCCGATGTCACGTCTTAAAAAGTTTTGTCGTCTTATTTCTGAGATGTAACTGCTGTTAGCCTTATGGATTTAACACTTTCATCTGATCTAGGGCTCAGCTGAAAGCAGTGATTGTTCCTGTCCCTGACACTCCTACTACTGATACTCCTTTGAGGATTATAGTTTTGGCCTCTAATAAGCATAATTCACAATAAAAATTATATTAAATTAGACTTCAAAGATATTTGAATTCAAAGATATTTCGCAAGTTGAATTATTTTGAACAATCATTTTTTTAAACAATAATGGCGCTAGAGCAACATTTACCCCAAATACTTTACTTCGGTTCAAAGAATATCTTATTCATTAAACTATGGTGTAATATAAGTTTATTACGTGGTAGAGTCATGCAGCAGCTATATTAGTAGTATAGTTGTAGCACGAATGGGTCGGCACGACCGGGGAAGGACCACGCTCTCACAGAACACCAGCGTAAAATAGCAGCTTAACGCTGCTGTGTTTCGTATGGTGAGTGTAGAGAACCGGAGACCCTTTTTACTGGAAAAGAGGCATTCCATCTTAGTCCTCACGGCTGACAACGCATCTGCATTTTGATTCGTAATCGAGGATATCAACAACCACTTACCATCAGGTGGACTGTGTGCTCGTTTGATACCCTTGTCCTATAAAAAAAAAGTTTAAAAGTTTAAAAAGTTTAAAACATTAAAAATATAATAATAGGTCTTATATTGTAAGTGTATCGTATTTAATTTTAAAAATTGATTTTCAATGTTAACTACAGCAAAAATGTATAATTGAAATTTTATCTGGTTTTCGTCGGCACAGAGTAAATTCGAAAAGAGGAAATATTTTTTTTTTGTTTCGAGTTTTTTCGAAAAGCAGTGTTTTCTATAATATTTAACACTTATGAATAGAAAGAAATATTTAAATTTTATAACGCGACTATTCGTTACTGTGCTTGCAATGCTTAATCCAAAAATAGTCTCTTCTTCTTCTTCATCATTAGCCCGCAAAAGTCCACTGCTGACATGTGCCCATATCGTTGGAGCAAGAAGCAGGCCGATTGATAATAATCTCCGCACAAGAGGTCTCGCGCCATGGACGCTAATCCACGTCGCCGTTCTGGGTATTTTACGTCTTTGTACACGAGATGGCTATACCGCCATCAATTGGAATAACCTCTGATAATATTATCATAATTAATATGTTAGAGTGATCTATTGTTCACAAAACGTGGCGAAATACCATTTCATGTTCTATAATTATTTGGAAGTTTTGCGCTGGTAGTTCATCCACCCATGGTAGGACCATTAATCATGATTCTTAATTGCAACACCAAACTTTTGATACAATGCTTATAGCATTGCTTTTGCCAAGAGATATATTTAAAAAAAGTTACACTAGAAGTTTCTCCTGTATCGTGGAGGCAGTTTACAAATATAAATTAAATATCTGATATTAGATCAGAAGACTGAACCAAGATAATTAGAATTATATAATATATATCATTGACAAGATAAATATATTTAGAATACTGATAATATATCTTGTTTTATATCCAACCATAAATTATATATATTATAATATATAATAATATAATATATATAAAAATGTTTAAAATAAGTAAAAATATTTTAGTCTGTGAATAAATTAATCTGTAGCATTTACTCAAATTATTGCGGTTAGTTGTGTTTTCAACGTAAAATTTGGCCTTTCCCTTTGATAATAAAGGCGGTTAAATATTATCCTGGCCGTTTTTATCCGATATCAAAAAAGGAGAAGGTTCCCAAATCGACTGCATGTTTTTTTTATATGAATGTTATGCCATATTTTCGTTTTTAATTGAAAATAAATATTGATGTTTCCTTTTTACGAAACAGGTTATATTTCAAGGATGGTCCTATATAAATTTGGAGAGAAAACTCCCTGTTTAAACAGGAAAAATAGAGGATTAAGTTTTTAATGTAACTGTTTTAAGTTGTAGAGCCATGCTGCAGCTATATTACTGGTATAGTTGTAGCACGAGTGGGTCGGCTCGACCGGGGAAGAACCACGCTCTCACAGAATACCAGCTTAAAATAGCAGCTTAACGCTGCTGTGTTTCGTATGGTGAGTGTAGAGAACCGGAGACCCTTTTTACTGGAAACGAAGCATTCCATCTTAGTCCTCAGTGGTGACAACGCATCTGCATTTTGATTCGTAATCGATGATAGATGCAGCTGTTCAGTTCGGTGCAGTGCAGCTGGACTGTGTGCTCGTGTGGCACCCTTATCCTATATAAAAAAAAAACTGTTCAGGCCGCTTGAGCTGGTGAGATTCCTCAAATGTAAAAAATTAACTTTTATTAAAAGGTAAAAGATGTAATAATATGTAAGCTGACTTTAAAGAACTGAAATTAATAAAATAACTTCACATTGCGCGTTCACTCGATGACGCAGCCATAAGGAGGACGCGCGGTGGGCAAAGCGTCTTCAACTCCCGGTAAGTGAGTTGTGTATCGCCAGCAACGCAAAGTCTGGAATTTGCATTTAGAAAAACCCAAAATTAGGGGCTTTTTAGGTGCTAATTAGGTGCCAAGTTTAAAAATTAGGTGCTCTAAAATTTTCACCGCAACGAACTGTTAAAATTTGTGTTGCTAGCAAAACGTATCGCTAGCAACGCAATGAAGTTATTAGATATACGATAAATATTAATAGCAAGGAATTAAGTGCTAATTAAGTGCTGCAAATATAGGCAATGTTAAGGCGCCCCTAATAAAAATAAAGTCGTTATTCAGAACAAAGCAGATACTAAATTCAGTTTTTCTGAAAATTAGAATAGAATCAAAATTGTTTTTAGAAAAAGCCCAAATTAGGTGCTTTTTAGGTGCTAATTAGGTACCAAGTTTAAAAATTAGTTCTAAAATTTTCACCGCAACGAACTGTTGAAATTTGCGTTACAGGAATATTGACATAGTTACTTATGCAACAGCTTCGGCGCTACGGGGAGTGCAGCCCCTTCGCCCTTGCATAGCAAATCACTGGCACCCATGCACACCTCCGCAGCTTCAGCTTATTGATCGCCTTCGGCGAACAGCCTCAGCCTCTACGGCCCGCACAGATGCCTGCGATTTGCCACAGCGGGCGGGGACTGCTCTCCCTCCGCGCCTACGGCTTTACAAAAACGCTCTAGGGGTACGGTAGACACGACATTTTGTTCATCATGAGATATTAATCACGAAACTACACTACACTAACAGAACTCAAAATGTCGTTATCAATGGTAAAGGTTCATCCGGATTAGTAGTTTCAATGGGTGTTCCTCAGGGCTCGATTCTTGGCCCATTCCTATTCTTAGTGTATATTAATGACTTTCCTTATCTTGTACGGGACAATCACGATATAGTATTATTTGCTGATGATACCTTCTTAATTTTAAAACTCAAAAGGAAGTTAATTAATTTTGACAATGTAAATAATGCTCTATCGAAATTAGTAAATTGGTTTAACGCTAACAATTTGCTCTTAAACGGCAATAAGACAATATGTATTAAATTTACAATACCTAATGTTAAGCATTCAATTATCAATGTGAGTTAAGTCTTGTGGATACCACTGTTTTTCTTGGTATTACTATTGACGCAAAGCTTCGATGGGGCCCCCATATATCTAAATTAGCAAGCAGACTTAGTTCAGCAGCATATGCTGTAAGAAAGATTAGAAGTCTCACCAATGTTGAGACAGCTAGATTAGTTTATTTTAGTTACTTTCATAGCGTGATGTCTTATGGAAGTTTGCTGTGGGGTAATGCGACTGACATCAGGCTATATTTGTTTTGTAAAAGAGAGCCGTACGGGCGATTTATAACTTAAATTGTAATGAGTCCCTTAGAGAAAAATTTAAAGAAATAAACATATTAACTTTGGCATCGCAATATATTTATGAAAATATAATGTATGTACATAAAAACATAAATAGCTTTGATAAAAATTAAGATGTTCATACTTTAAACACTAGGAACAAACATAAGCTTGTAATACCAGTTACTAAACTCAACAGAACTAGTAATTCATTTATGGGGCAATGTATACGCTTTTACAACAAAATCCAGGAAAATCTACAAAATTTGTCAATAAATAGGTTTAAATGCTTTACATAACATAAACAGTCACGCCTGTCACCCAGAGGGGTAGGCAGAGACTACGGACTTCCACTTGGCACGATCCTGGCACACCTCTCTCGCCTCCTTTACATCCATATATCTACGCATACACGCTCGTCGGTTAAGGGTACTTCTAATCTGGCCCATTTTCAATATATCGCCAATTTGGTCGATAAACCTTCGTCTAGGGCGTCCCTTTCCGACTCTGCCGTTCACTTCTGCAGCATAAATTTGCTTTGTCACTCTTTCTTAGTTCATTCTTTCTACATGACCAAACCACCGAAGCATTCCTTTCTTAATCCTGGTCACGTCATCTTGCAAACCACACTTTTCTCTTATCACACTATTTCTCACCCTGTCATTCAGATTCAGCCCTAGCATACTCCTTAATGACCGCATTTCTACAGCATTTATTCTACTCTCGTGCTTCTTCTGCCACACCCAACTTTCACTACCATACATTAAAGTGACTAACACAGCATTGTGAATTGCCAAACGTGCCTTTTTGACACGTTCTGACTCTTCACAATAGCGTAGAGCCCCATTCACTCTATTTCCTGCGTTCACTCGTCGTTCTATATCCTTATCATATCTACCATCCCTACTAAATAAACATCCCAAATATACAAACTCATCCACTTGCTCAATCAACTCCTTCTATTCTTATTTCACATAACGTTTTACTTTCTTCTCTTTCAAAACCATCACTTTCGTCTTACTTGCGTTCACTTTCATACCTCTTTCTTTTAATGATCGGTTCATTAAAGTAACCATCATTGCAACTCGGCCGCCGACGATGCAAATATGACTTGATCATCGGCGTACAAAAGGCATTTGACGGTTAACTCACCCATTCTCAACCCACATTCTTCAACTTTCAAAGTTTGCAAACAACTGTCCATGAATAGGTTAAAACAGCAGGGGAAGCTACACAGCCCTGTCTGACACCTTTTGGATGCCAAACCAGTCCGAGTAGACCCCGTTGATCCTGACACAAGCACTAGAGTCCCTATAAAGAGACTTCAATGCCTGTATCAAACCAGCGCTCAAACCAAATGAGTTAAGTGTTTGCCATAACTCATTCCTGTCCACTCTATCATAAGCCTTTCCAAGTCCATGAAAGCACAAAACTTTCTGGTTTTTGGCCAAAACTTCTCCGCAATCATGCGCATGGAAAATACTTGATCCACACCCATTCCTTTCTAAATCCAGCTTGCACATCCCAAATTTTTCCATCAGTTTCTTCCATAACTCTTTCAATTAACACCTTAGCATACAGTTTACCCACAATGCTAAGTGCTGATACACGTAGTTTTACAGTCCTGCTGTGACCTTTTCCTTATATATTGGGACTATAACGGCTTTGCACCAGTCTTCCGGTACCCGCTTCAGTTCCCAACATAAATTAAACAAGGTGTACAGCAGGCTGCCACCACCCTCTCCAGCCCTTAGCATTTGAGTGATACTCTATCATATCCGGCTGCCTTACCTGCTTTCATGCCTTTCATTGCTTTTTATTTCATCTACACTTCCCTACCTACCTCTCCACTTCTTTCGGAATTTCTTTTCACTTAATTCAGACGACCCTTCACTCATAAACACGCTTTCAAAGTATTCCTTCCATCTCTTTAGATCGAAACTTCATCATTCAGCATACAGCCATTCTCGTCTCGTATAGCATTCATTCTAGGCTGTTTTGCATTTCTAGCAGTTCTTACGAGTTTCCAGAACATTTTAATATTTGCCTGGAAGTTATCAGATATCCTTCTATCATTGTTATCCGTTCTTTCTTGCTTTTTCCTTTCAACAACTTCTTTTACTCTTTATTTATAAGTCTAAAGTCTGCCTTTTTTTTTCAATCTCATCATTCATACCGTCAGAATTACCAGCTTTGGTTGCCAGTAAATCTAGCATGCTCTCTTCTTTGCTTCAACTTCCATCCGAATCTCATCATCCCACCACCACGTATTATTTTTCCTTTCATTCGTTCTCTTACTTACACCATATACTTCTGGCTGTATCCACCAAAACTTTCTTAACATTATTCCATACAGTCTTCAGGTCTAAATCATTCATACATATTTCATTCAAACCATTTATATTCTCTCTCAGTCTACATTTATACTTCTTTCACACCTTCATCTTGTAACTCTCTGTTCTTATACGCTGTAACGCAGTGGTAGACACAGATGTCCGATGCCGCCAACGCCTGAATAGACCATTAATTCGGCATAAGACCAAGTAATGATCCGTCCCTACGTTGGATCCCCGGTAAACTCTTGTATCTACCACTGCGCTCCGCATTCTTTCATCCACAATTATGAAATCTATCATGCTTCTATCATTATCCTTTCCCATGTATACATGTGAATCCTCTTATGGCGAAAGAAAGTATTCGTCACAAAATATTCTTTTCCCACATACGGCGAGGAGGTCTTCACCATTCTCATTTACACTTTCATCGCCAAACATTCCTAATATCCTTTCATAACCAGACTCTTCACCCCAACCCTTCCATTAAAATCTCCTAACATAATGATATTTTCATTTCCTTACATTTCATCAACACCATCCTTACCATGTCCCAAAACTGCTCTCGGATATAAGTGGGCTTAGATATGTCTGGGGCGTACACCCTAGCACAAACAACTTCTTTAAGCCCACTTTTATTCGTATCCACAGCAGCCTTGGCTTACACATTCATACTCTTTCACACATTGACCCATTTCTTGAGAGGATGACACCGACTCCTGGCATGCCCGCTCGGTCTCGTCTACACCAGACCAGTAAGCGGTATACATGCCATGCAGTGGCATCCTTTCCCTTTCGTTTCGTCTCATTTACACATAACACATCTATTCCTCTATCATTCATCATTTCGCATATTTCATCCATCTTATCATTCATTGCTCACATACATTCAGCGTAGCCAGACGGGCCTCCGCAACCACTTTTCGCCCTCCGGGAGACAGAACGTGACGGGTGGCGAACCTCGTCGCTACTCCCGGAGATTCTTCGCGCCCCTGCCCCATTAAAGGGGCGCCGGGAACTCAGCCATTTCTTTACTGTGTTGGCTCATGGTGCGATCTAAGTGGTAGATTTTGCCGCTACCATACGGCGAGAGCCGAGTCTATCCTTTCGGCTTTGTCGCTCGTTTAGCACCACCTGGGGACACGTGTAGGTGGGCCTAGGTTAGGTGGTCGAAGCCTAAGGACGCGAGCGACTCATCCCCCTTCCTTTTTGTCCATGTTTTATTAAAGAAAAATTGTACAAAAAGGATTATTATAATATCTAAGAATACATAAGTGAAAAAAAACCCCTGGGAATGAGGTGATCGCCACCATGCTGGTTCTATTAAAACTCATTTAAAATATGTACAAACAAAAAAAAATTATTGTAAAGTGACATATGTTTAAAAAAAAGGGTTTCTTGCTGGTTCTTCCCAGAACAGAGGTATTTTCCGAACCAGTGTAATGACTTTCAACAAGTATTATGTAATAATCTATATTGAATAAAAATTATTCTATTCTATTCGACCACGTGGAGTCAGGGCGTTCTGATCGGTTTTAGTACAGATTCGACCTATCTTATCTATAATATATTATAACTGATAAAGAACAAAAAATGCTGTTCATACCTTATAGCAAATTCCTGACTTTGCGTTGCTGGCGAGACACAGCTTGGTAAGTGTGCAAAAGGTTTCTGCTTGCAGTTAACGTCTGGGATTATTATTAAAATATATATTAAAATAATAAATAGTATTTTCTTTGGTATGAGAGTGATGTATCTGTTACGTAGTAACATTATTTAATCTGTGGTTTCGATCCTAAGTGTTAAGTATCCATTCATCCAAGTAATCGAAGTTTTATAGATGAATCATCATGGTAGTAGAAAATGACTACATGACGTCTGAATTTTCCCAAAATCATTACGAATGTTTTAATGAAATTTAAGATACAATCCAAAATTATTACATCAGTGTAAACTGAAAATGTTATTTAAACAATGTATATTATATAAACTGTCTAAAACATTGTTTTCAGGCGTATAATTTAATAGCCTCCAAATAAGCACTTATATTGCATATTTAATGGAAAATCGCTATCAGCAATCAATACTGAAAGTTGTTTCTAATTAGCTCATTAAAATGTAATTTCATTTGAATTAGAGACGTATTGTTTTAAGGGACTTTAGCATGTACATAAGCATAATATCACATTACACTTTATTGAATCAATAATCTTTTGAAATGAAACTTCTTTATTGACGTAGTGGAAAAATTTAGTAAGGTAATTTAAAAAAAAATTTCATGTTTTCTCGTAACGTTTTTTTAAAGAGCTGTATGTGTAATAAATTAAAGAAGAATGATATATCGTAAAGAAGTTTTACTTCGTACGTGCGTAACTAATGTTACGTATTGATCGCGTTTAATTTAACTTATTTTACTTTGACGTTTCGGGTACTTTACAGGAGCCCTCCCCCCCGTGACCATGGATCCTGTATAGCACCTGAAACGTCGGAAATTAAACGTAAGTTAAATTAAACGTGATAACTCCGTTAAAATAGTTTTATTTAATGCCAAGTAATCGTGTAAATACAGGGTGAAGATATATACAAAATTTGATCTGCTCAAAGTTCAAAAACTTTATTAAACAAAGTTTGTATAAAAAGGGTTATTATAATATTAAGGAATTTATGGATGATAATAACCTTTGGGTATGAGGTGATCGCTACCAAGCTATTTCTAATTTGTTTTGTGTGGTTAATTATGTAATATACGGGTGTTATTCATAATAATTGTACGTTACGGATATGAAAAGATATGAAAATAAAATTTAATGTAACAGAAATGATAACATATAGGAATTGTAAAGACTAGTACATAACATGCATAAATTTAAATATGTATTATTTAAAAGATGGTCATTCATTTTATCCAGGAGATTAATAAAAAGCTGTTTTGATTATCAGTAATTTTAATAGAAGTAAACAGACAAAAAG
Source organism: Parnassius orleans (assembly GCA_029286625.1). Taxonomy (NCBI): domain Eukaryota; kingdom Metazoa; phylum Arthropoda; class Insecta; order Lepidoptera; family Papilionidae; genus Parnassius; species Parnassius orleans. The sequence goes on along the minus strand of JAGSMP010000250.1, from coordinate 121,054 downwards.
ATCATTTATGCATAGATAATTGAAGGTTGTATATTATATTATTATATCAAAATAATAACTATATTTTAAAATTACTTTCCTATACAATAAATTGATGTTAATTTGCAGAAAACGTGATTATGATTTATGATTGTAAGAAAAAGTAATTTAATACTTTTAAAATTGCTTTATTACAATTAATTTAGGAAAGTAATTTGAGTAATCACTTGATATGGAGTGGCAAAAATAATTAATATCCCGGTTTGAAACTTTATGTGACATTAATCAATAACAACAATATAGGAACATAACACCCTTCTTGAAACATAAAAGTTAACTTAAACGACATCGTAATGCGATTTTGTATTTTTATTAAAATATTGCGTTAAAAGTGATGATATAATATGCTATACAATAGTTTAGAATAAGTATTCTAAACTTTGTATAGCCTCGAAATATATAGAAATTTCCATAGTCGTGGCATGAAATAAACACCACAAAATTAGTATAATTATTATTTATTTTGTTGTAAAAATGTGTATTAGAAACTATCTTCACTATCATCAGATAAATGAAAAAGAAATTATTAAGACGTTTGTCTTGAGTTTTCTTTAAGACACCTATTTACCGTCGGTATTAGAAACAGAAGGTAATAATTCATCTGGCGTGATCAGCTCCTCAAAAATCTTTTCGTATATCATTTGTAGCTGTTATAAGATTTTGAAGATCCTATTAGATTTTGCAATGTTTTGGTTATAATTAACTTTAATATCGGAGAGAATAGTTGTGAATTTTGTGTTCTATTAGATTTTATTGACAAAATACGTTTATCGGTACAATTCTTCATCAACAGGAGATCACTTGATTCAGAAGATGTTGATGAAGTTTTTGCACGTTTTGTAGGTTTTAGTAAGTTATTCTTTAGTAAATAACAATCACATCTCTTTTGGGTGAACGAGCACAGAAACAGCTTAAAATTCTTGACGCAATATTGTGTGAATGATTTGTAGTTTGTATTTGATGTATTCATATTATTGGGGACAGGTATAAGCGATATCAAAGATGCCTTATAATCTTCCTTAATACTGTTTATGTCCTCTTCATCAATGCAGAAAAGTTTAACGCTGGCTTTTTTTAAAAGATTATATGCAGATTCGGCGTTGAGGACGTCACTGCCATGTGCCACTTTACTGTCTAAAAGTTTTTAATAACACCAACGCCATCGGCAGCACCTTTCCTTTATGGGCGGCTTCAAAAATTCCATGTCCCAGTTAAACCAAAATCTTTCATGATTGTATTAAATAAAAAGTTTTTCTTTTGCTGGTACTGTGTCGTTGGCCCATCGGAAAAAACGTGAGTGTGTCAATTTCTGGTGATTGTTTAATTATGTGGGTTAAAATAGGTTTAAATGTGCCCATATTGCTTCATGAATGGTCAGTTGCATCTGATAAAGTACAGTAACTCTGTGGTTTTTATTTTGGTATATCATACTCGTATGCAAAGATGTCTGATATTGAGAGGCCCTAAAGTGAACGGTGGATCTCTTGAAACATTTTACAAGAAAAATTCTCCAAAATCACAATGTAAGAGAATTTCATTAGTTTTAAGATTATCCTTCATATCTTTATACATTTTGTATTGATGGCTGATATTGTATAAATGAATATTAAAACCTGTAGGTCTCGTTCAAATTTAGTCACTAAATCTTTTAAAGCGCCAGTCTTAATTTCTTTTACATTTCGTTTACATTTTATTAAATTATTCTTTTTATATTCTACTTTTTAATAGACCACTCCAGCCATGTAACATTTTCATCAAGTGTATTGTAGTTAAATCATATGTTATTTTTTAACTTTACAGATTGTACATTGCCCATACATACATTTCTGAGAGTTTGAATTGCAAACTAAAGATTTAACCAGATCGTTTATACTTTTATGTCCAATTAGAACTGATAATTTTTTGAGGGTGGCAAATTTTAATTCAATATTTGAATGCTTCTTGCACACGCATGTATCGCGGTCTGAAAGTTTTGGCCTGACTACATAAAAGGGCTTATTTCAAAAATGTCGTAAGACATTAATTCCTGTATCTTGTTTAAACTTGTTATATAAATTAGTTACGTTGTCAAGTAGATATCTTTGTATCTTCAATTTTTTAGGTCTTTGTCTCTTTCTTCCCAGCAGTTGTTCGAGATACATCATCTTGTAAATAGAAATCAGATTATGCTGCAAACACTGCATGTTTGGTATTTTTGTGTTATTGTATTACGAGGCTGACCTTTAAACCATACAGTAACCCAATCTAGTTTTCATTTTATGTTCTTGAACCACAGCATTGTTGACTACATTTTTAAAATATTTCTTTCAGCGTTACTTTTAGCATTCTTGTATGAGTTTGTTAAACATTCGCTCAATATGTTCTTTTCGAGTATAACTTTTCTTATTTTATCTTTTTCTGGTGAAGGTACATCTTTTAACTGCTGAATGAAGGACTCAGTTTTAATATTGAAGAAGTTGGCGTTGTTGGTAATGAAGGTTCAACATTTTCTTTACAGTCATCTCTATAATTTTGCTGACATGTCAATAACAATTTGTATCTATAAACTCTTTTTCTAGAGAATCTACATGCTTTTCAATATATCTATTTTTCTTTTTTGCTTTATTTTCTTTGTAATTCTGTAATATCTTTCTTTATATATTTTACGACTAGAGTTTTGTCTGTTTTGTCATTGTGATTCAACTGTTTTTGTTTCAGTTGCCGCCAAATTTACGTCTTATAACTTTTTCGGTCTCTGATAACTCAGAAATCTTTTATAATTTCTTTTTTTTCTCAGCATCTTTTTTCTTTTCTTCATTCCATTTAATAGGATTATTTTGCTTTAAACGTTCTCTATATCTTTTTTGTCGCTCTGCTGATGTCATGGCATTTTATCTAAAACAAAAGTAAACATTACCTGTATTTTATTATACATACTTTTTTAAATCCCGCTCTATAAACAATTTATCTAAAATGTAAAATATCTATCATGCCATTTTACATTAAAATGAAAAGTAACTATAATAATTAATCTGAACATTATTGATTAAAATTGTTATCATCCGGTTTTAAGAGAAATGAAATGGTATATCATTGATATGGGAGCATATTATGTATTAGATATTCTCTAGTTTTAAAACTGCATTTATTAAAGTCAACTTTTCATAGTTTTAAGATTGATTCAACGATCAATTCTAAAACAATGAAAAGTTTTTCAAATAGTCAATTTCCTGCTTATCTATCAGTTGTATCTAATTCCACTGTGTAACATTAGTGACATCTTCAGAAACTCAGCACCAATGCAAGATTCGTATGTTATGAAGTTTGAAGTACATAAGTAGATATTAAAAATATTTGATAACTTACTGATGATTACTTTGTAACTCAATAATCTACAAATATATTAATATCCGCAAATTGAAACCTTTATAAATAGATGACCCACATTTTAAAATAAATAGGTTAGCAATTTTCTATTGAACAATTAAATTTGCTATATATACGCAGCTTTACCTATTCATATCTGTTACGTAACAGAGAAGCGTAACGGAGAAATACCTGTATAAAACTTAGCACGTGTCTAAACTACAAAAACTTTGTGGTAACGTCATCAATTAGTTTTGACAAATTCCTTCTACCGATTTCTCTTCGCAACCACGATCCTTTTCTCATAATAATATAAAACCTTGAAAATACTTACTGAATTTAAATACACCACAAAAATGAATATCACAAATAAATGTCGAATGTCGATGTTACACGCAATATTGATGGCACTGGTGAAAGAACAAATGGCCGAATCGACAGTCACGTCACCTGTTTACAGTGTTTGTTGTGTAATTGCCAGTAAATAATTTTATTTCCAAGTTAGTAATAATGTTGTAAAACACTGTAACCGAGAAGAAAAACAGAGATGAGTATAATATTGGACATTCATTTAAATATGTAAATATTATGTATACATTACTGTTTGTTTTATTTATTTCATAGAATAATGTATTTTAATGGATAACCATACCAAAAAACTTTTAAGTTGTATTCTAAACTAATTCGATTTTTTTAAATAAATTTTTAATGTTATCTTAAGTAAAGATGGACATGAATTTATGTATGAAATTTCTGTGGGCACAGTTTGAAAATTTGAAATATTGGAATATATTTTAGTTTCGATAATTTTACTGAGTATTATAAATTGTAGTTCTACACTTTTAGAATTAGGGTAAATAAAATTTTGCTAATATTGAAACAGCAAATAAAAAATAAGCGAGCTGGACGCGGAGAGAGTAGTAAATGTACAATTTTCGTGAATAACACTCCACATGATGATTGTAAGCTGTTATTTAAAAATAAAAAGTCCCGCTGGGTTTCTTGCTGGTTCTTCCCAGGACAGAGGTTTTCGAACCAGTGGTAATTAAACAAAGAGCGACTTTCAATAAATATTATTTATAATATATATTGAATAAATAAGTTCTGTTTCTGTTTCTGGTTATTTTTCAAAGAGTAGCCAATTTTTAATTATTATAATAATAATATTAGTATATCATTAATAAAATTTAATGATATTCCGTTATTGCAGTGTTTAAAAATATGAGTAAATAAGGCTTCTACTTTTATTTGAAATTATCTCAAATTGAATGTGATGTATGGCAACTTCGCGTAATCGCGCTTCTCTGTATGCGATTCAATTCATAATATTTTTGCCGACCGAGCGACCCATATGAATGTGTGCGTGCGTCGTAAAATAGTAGTCGTCAGATATTTATGAATGACAATCAGTTAAAATAATGCATTACCACGCATTTTGAATTTAAAAGATAAAAAGGACAGAATGTTTGTTGAAGCGCCTGTCAAATTATATTAGCAGTTCTCATGCCAATATTAGTTCGTAAGCTGTAGTGTTTAAAAAATATTGTACTTTTCTTTGTCGTAAAATGAGATATCACATAAAAGTCGATTGAGCAAATTACTGCATTTTATTATTAAAAGAGATCATATTCCTATTCATGGTCCTTCGAGCCGGATTTGAAAAACGTAATTGGACAAGATATTATTTAGTGGAATACGCTTGTGAAGTCTTAAATATTCATTGTGGAAATACCACCGAGGAGGAAGATCTTTAACCAAGAAGTCTGGAGTCTTAGCTCCTTAGATATTGGACTATTATTTAATTTATTTAACCCAGTACTCATTATCAGGTAGTATTTGTGTAAATCGACTGCTATTTTATCAGGTTAGTACCAAATCACCTACAAAGTAATTATGTATAACTTAAAGTATTTAATCAGCTAAAATTCATTTAATATTGTTTTATATAGTTTCTAATAATCGTAAAAGCATAATTAAATAAAATTATAAAGCTTAGTTAAATTATATTGACGATATTAAAATTTTTTCTTTATTGGTTTGAAACTATAAAAACAGGTCAAAACAGTGTATAATTACAAAATAGTGCATAATATTATTTATTACATAATAAGGCATACCTGTGGAGCTGTTTGATAATCTGAATTGTATTTGTTACCCTTAATTATTGTTAATTATAAAGTTAAATATCAAAGTAGTACATATACCATATTAGTTAATTATTTAAGAATTTTGAAAAATAAATAAGGGAATTAGTTTTCATTTAGGTACTTCCATGTAACTGTAAACAAAATTGTATAAAACTGCTTAGTAATTTTATTTTATAGAATATAAACTTCTTGTTTGTATAACTTTCAGGAATTTGCACTAGTCTCCCAATCCCTGCCAACATGCCAGAAGATAAGGAGCAAATTAGGAAACGAGCTAGCTAGAGCTAGAGGTAAATGAGTTGCAATTACGTATTAGTAGGATTGAGTCAATGTATGAACGATATTATGTGGTATAATTATCCATCGAGTGTAATACTGATAATATAGATGCCCAGATATCAGAACGAACTGAGTTTTAATCCCTTTATTTTACGTCGCTTTTTCTTGCAAAAAGGATCTTAGCAGATTGCATCAAGCCAGATGACGTAAGCAGTGACGGTGGCTCTCATTCCGGCAATCATAAATTTGTTAAATTGCCCACTATTCAACTACCTAAATTTAGTGGTTCTTATGATAATTGGTTAGAGTTTCATGACACCTTCACGAGCCTTATACACTCAAATGACGAGATAGGTGACATAAATAAATTTCACTATCTCAGAGCATCGCTGGAAGACTCCGCTGCTGTAATAATACAGTCAATCGAGTTCTCGGCAGCTAATTATTCCATTGCATGGACTCTATTATGTGATAGATATGATAATAAAAGACTACTAATTCAAAATCACGTGACAGCTTTATTCAATATAGCGCCAATTAATAAAGAATTATCTGTCAACTTAAAACGTCTCATTGATCAAATAAATAAAAATTTAAGGGCATTAGAATCTCTCGGTGAGCCAACTAAACAATGGGACACACTTCTGATTCCTATTATTACTCAAAAAAATAACTAATTAGCAACAAAATTATATAAAAATTAGATGCTAAGACATATCGTGAGTGGGAAGAGATATTTTTCGATATTTTTTGACGTTTTGAAAAAGTCGAGCCGATTTAATCGAAACACTGGAAATGTCTCATTCTGCTGCTACTAATCGTTTAAATTCTTCGATAGAATATGCTTCAAAAGTTAAGGCAATAGTTTCAGTTTTGGATACCGATAATAAAAATGGTTCGGCTTCTTCGGCCAAACTGTGGCCTAAATGTAAGGGTGATCATAAATTAAGCAGTTGTCCTCAGTTTCTTGGATTAAGTAAAGATGCGTGTGTACAGTTACTGCCAGACTATAAAGTATGTTTCAATTGTCTTAATTCAGGGCATTATGCAAATCACTGCAAAAAGCCAGGATGGAAAATATGCCACCGAAAGCATAATACTCTCGTGCACGTCGCGGATTACCAGTCAAAACCAATTGCAGATATTAATACATCTAACACTAGTAGTGGTAATAAGCCTGTTATGCAAGGTCATTGCGAACAAACAAACACTTCGACGGGCTCACAGTTGTCATCTAATTCTAATGCACATCAGTTATTATCCGCAAAGGTAGGCACTGCATCGTGTAGTGAACGAGGCGACATATTGTTATCGACAGCATTAATTTAAGTTGTAGATAAGAATGGTTGTCCATATATTGCTCGTGCTATTCTTGATAGTGGCAGTAATGCTTGTTTAATAACCGAAAAGTTATATCAAAGGCTAGGCTTGCCTGCTCAAAATGTAAATCGGTCGGTAGTCGGTATTAATAACGCTTCGGCACACATCAAGAAGATTTGTAAGGTATCGATAAAATCGTTGAATGATAACTTCTCTAGTAATCTTCATTATTTTGTCCTACCATCAATAACCGAAAATGTACCTACTAGATATATGACTTAACAATTCCATCTAATATTTCTCTGGCAGATCCTAATTTTCACTCACCTGCTCCCGTTGACATGCTTATAGGTGCTGATGTCTTTTGGGACTTGTTAGGAACGCAGATATTAAAATTGGGGGACGGTCAGCCGATTCTTTGTGAAACTAGCTTAGGGTGATTAGTATCAGGTCCGATTGATTATAAATACAAAAGAAAGAGGTTATCTCTATTAAATGTAATTTTGCAAGAATCATTCAAGATGAGGCTAGTGAAAATTTAGATGACGATATACAAAATCAGATAGTACGCTTCTGGAAACTCGAAGAGGCACTGCATCTCATTATTCAAATGAAGAAAAATTATGCGAAGAACACTTTTAAAAAACACCACGCGACTGGCAAGTGGTCGATTGTGCGTGACGATACCCTTAAGACATAATCCTGACGTATTAAGTGATTCTTGACCACGAGCTGAAGTGTTTACTATCGCTAGAGCGCAGGTTAGCAGGTCAGTCTCAGATCTAATGAGATGTATAAAATTTATGTCAGAGTATGAAAATTTGGGTCATATGGAGAAATGTGAGAATGATAATTTACCACGTAAGATGCATTATATACCATATCACAAATTAAGAGTCGTTTTCAATGCTAGCAGTCTGACTTCTTCTGGTGTGTTTCTTGAATAATATACAAATGGTAGGTCCTGTGGTACAGGACGACCTTTTGTCCATTCTTTTACGCTTTTGGCCACAAATACGTTCTCACAGCTGATGTTGAGAAAATGTACTGGCAAATAGTCATTCATCCGATGACCGCTATTTGCAACAAATTGTCTGGCGTGATAACCCTTCAGAACAGCATCAAGCTTATCAACTTAACACCGTGACTTGTGTCTCTAGTGCCCTTTTGGCAACTAGGTGCTTCCAACAATTAGGCTTAGAGTGTACTGATGACAAATTTGCTCAAGTGATTATTCACGATTTTAAGTTGATAACTTGCTAACGGAAGGGGATGATATTAACGAGGTTAAAATTTGCCATACAGTGACTTCTACACTTGCATCAGCTCATGGTTTTGCGGAAGTGGAAGTCGAATGAATCTCAACTGGTTAGTGATATTTTTCCGCTTAATTTAAATATTGGTGACTTTGAACCGAGTAAAACTTTAGATCTTGGTTGGCAATCACATACTGACCAACTTTATTTCCCTATAGGAGGGCTCATCATCATCATTACAGCCCTTCACAAGTCCACTGCTGAACATAGGCCTCCCCCACGGAACGCCACAAAGCACGGTCCCGAGCCACCTGCATCCATTGACTTCCCGCATGTCTTACCAGTTCGTCACTCCATCTAGTGGGGGGACCGCCCTACACTTCGCCTGCCGGTACGAGGCTGCCACTCGAGAACCTTTCTCACCCAACGGTTGTCGGTTCTTCGAGCTATATGGCCGGCCCATTGCCACTTCAGCTTACTAATGCTTTGGGCTATGTCGGTTACTCTGGTTCTACTGAGGATATCCTCATTTCTAAGTTATCACGCAGAGAAACCCCGAGCATAGCCCTCTCCATAGCTCGCTGAGCGACCTTAAGCTTCCTCATACGGCCAGTAGTGAAGGACCATGTCTCAGTTCCATATGTCATCACTGGCAACACACACTGGTTGTACAATTTAGTTTTGAGGTTATGAGGTATGCCTGACGAGAAGATGGGTCGTAATCTCCCGAACGCTGCCCAGCCGAGTTGAATCCGTCGATTGACCTCTCGGTCAGTTGGACTTACCTATTCGGACTGTTTGTCCCAGGTAAACATATTCGTCAACAACTTCGAGCTTAGTGCTCCCAACAACTATCGGCATAGGTGTGACATGGACATTAAACATGATTTTTGTTTTGTCCATGTTCATCTTAAGACCTATCCGTTGGGAGACACTATTGAGGTCATTGAGCATAATGCTTAGGTCCTCCAGCGATTCTGCCATAAGGACTATATCGTCGGCAAATTGAAAGTGAGCGATGTACTCGCCATTGACGTTAATACCGTATTCTTTCCAGTCCAGTACCTTGAAAACGTCTTCCAATGCAGCGGTGAAGAGTTTCGGGGATATTACGTCACCCTGTCTTACACCTCTCTGCAGTTGGATAGGTTTCGTACTCTAGTTCTGTACTCGGATAGCCATCGTAGCCCTACTGTACAAACACGTCAGCACCTCGATATACCGACAGTCCACTTGGCACCGCTGAAGGGACTGCAGCGCCGCCCAAATTTCGACGGAATCAAAGGCTTTCTCATAGTCCACATACGCCAGATATAGTGGCAAATTGTACTCTTCGGACTTCTGTACAATTTGCCGAAGGGTATGTATGTGGTCTATGGTGCTAAAGCCTTTTCGGAAACCGGCTTGTTCGGGAGGCTGGAAGTCGTCGAGTCTGCATGCGAGACGATTCGTAATGACTCTCGAAAACAGCACGTAGACGCGGCTCAGAAGGGAAATTGGTCTGTAGTTTTCCAAGAGAGCGTTGTCGCCTTTCTTAAAGAACAAGAGCACCGCACTTCTGCTCCACGCCTCCGGTGTAGTGCTACCTTGGAGGACGGAATTAAAGAGCTTCTGAAGGACTACAAGTACCGGTGTTCCACCCGCTTTCAGAAGCTCCGCTGTAATTCCATCCTCGCCTGGGGCCTTGCCGTTTTTAAGGTGCTGGAGAGCCACTCTAATCTCGCTCAGACTGACGTCCGGAATATCATCGGAATGATAAGTTGCCTGTGATTAAATCGTCAAATGTTATCTTCCACGGAATACTTCATTATAACAACAATGAAGATTTAGGCGGTAATAGATTAATTGAATTTAAACGCTTTTCTAAATATACTAGATTAAATCGGGCCGTTGCTTATGTGCTGCGTTTTATTAATAATTGTAGAAAGCAATCCGTTCGCGGTCATCTCAGCAATCAAGAGTTTCAAACCGCACTCAATCTTATTATAAGAATATCTCAGAGTGAATTATTTGAGGAGTACATCATGTTAATTAAAATAAAAGCATACCCACTAAAAGTTCGTTGCATAAAAATGTATTCCTCGATGATAATAAAATAATGCGTGTTGGAGGTCGCCTTGAAAATTCCGATTTCTCTTATGACAAAAAACGTCCCATACTTATACAGTCCACTCATTATTTTACCAAATTGCTCTTCAATTATGAGCACATAAGTTCAATGCACGGGACCATAAGAGAGATGTACTGGCCGATTAGAGGTCGTTATTTGGCCAGATCTTGATATCGACAATGTAAGATGTAATAGAATGAAAGGAAAACCGTCTCTCCAATAATGGGCAACCTACTACAACAACGCGTCCTTTCTGATTTTCAATTTCAAAATATTGAACTAGACTATACGGGACCAATTCAATCTGTTTATCGCCAAGGCCGTGGTTGTAAAATTGTAAAGGTGTATATAGCTATTTTTATTTGCTTCGCGACAAAGTCAATTCATCTATTAGCTTTGCGCAGATTTATGTCAAGAAGAGGGAAACCTCTTACTATTTATACGGATAATGGTACCACTTTGTAGGCGCATACAATGACCGTTCAAAATTTATTAAGACGAATTGTAGTTCTTTATCTGAGGTAATGGCAAATGAAGGAATTAATTTCCATTTTATACCGGCTTATTCTCCCCATTTTGCTGGGCGTGCGGAGACTGGTGTCAAATGCATTAGATATCATTTAGTTAGAGTGCGGGGCAATTGTAATTTGACTTACGAGGAACTAAATACCACATTAATACAAATTAAGGCTATACTTAACTCCAGATCACTCACACCTTTGTCAACGAATCCTGAAGACTTGCTACCACTAACGCCCGATCATTTTTTGATTGGATGCTCCTTGACTTCCTTGCCGACACCAGACTATCAAGATCATTCCCTAAGCTCTTTAACCCGATTTCAACGAATAGAACAATTACGTCAACATTTTTGAGCTAGATGGAGCAAAGAATATATATCAGAGCTTCAACTGCAGATAAAATGGCGTTCCTGTAAAGGTTCATTGAAATTAGATTCACTGGTACTCCTAAAGGAAGAAAATTCACCGCCATTAAAGTGGATGATGGATCGCATCGTCGCAGTCCATCCAGGATCGGACGACGTATCAAGGGTGGCGGATATTAAAACATCGACTGGTATAGTTCACCGATCATTTAGCAATATTTGTCCGCTTCCTGAACCTAAAGAATCTAGTTGAAAGGTAGACTTTCAACGCCTGTTGAAGCGCCTGTCAAATTATATTAGCAGTTCTCATGTCAATATTAGTTTGTAAGCTGTGTCGGTATGTTTAAAAATATTGTACGTTTCTTTGTCGTAAAATTAGAGATCAAGTAAAGGTCGATTGAGCAAATTACTGCATTTTATTATCATATTCCTATTCAATGTTTGAGATTTTTATAATAAATTTTTCTTCACGTCGTTCGCCGTAGCGTATGTAGCTGTAACAAACACTGAAATCAGTGGCACCTGGTGGATAAATAACCGTCAAGCGGCGGTGTAAAATATCCACTACCACATGGGTGATGTAAGAGCGAAACAAACCAAGAGATGGCAGCAAGACTTCCTAATAACAACTAAAGATAAAGAATAATCTGCGACGACCGATGGAAATCCATGGGGGAGGCCTATGTTTAGCAGTGGACATTTGATAAGCTGCAACTTTCGGGTTGTGGATGTATGTATGTACTCGTACCTAGCACTTTATTTAAATATGATAAATCACACAAAACATAAGTTTTAATTTAAATACATAGTTAGTTTTAAATGTCTGATAGTCCTAAGCGTGTAAAGTATAAAGGCATATCGAATAATGGCGGTATACCATATCCATGTAATTTTATTTAGCGGTTTCTAATGGGTTTTCGATCGAAAGCTCCTCGTGTTGTTGTTATGATTGAGCGAAAGTAAATTTTTCTATTGTTTCTTTCTTCTTTATTGCTGACCATGTACCTCTCAAGTATTTACCATAATCGACGTGTTTGGCCGGCATATTGGCGCAATAGCAATCATCTAGTTTTGTCTCGTACCTTTAACGATATGGTATACCGCTGGCTATAAGAGGCCACATGGTCTTTATGTCCTTTCTTGTAGTCGCCTTTTACGACACCCACGGGACGAAATTGGTAAATGGGAACTCTTACACCTCTACCACAATGCCAATCGACTTTTATCTTTAATTTCTAAATATTTACGGACTGTATCAGTTGTGCGGAAGATAAAACAGTATCTATGACACGTGTATGCTCTAGCATAGCATAGAGGTGACGCTTATGCGTTTCATGGGAATGTACAAGGAACGCAAGGTAGCAACAACTTAATTAATATTAGGTCCTTACATATGAAATTAGCGTTTTGTCATACTGACCACTTTGAACTGAAATATCTCCTCTTTGGTTAAGAATTACAAATTCAAATTTATAAATTCATTTAGCTGGTACATTTGAGTTTTGAAAACAGTAATTCATTTGTTTTTCCTCATTATTTTTTTCTTTGGCGTCGCTGATTACCGCAGAGTGGAAAACATGAAATATCGGTATATTTACGAGTACGAGTTAAACCGTGGCACCAGTGCCGCAGAAATACCTTGAAGGATTAATGATGTGTACGGCGCTGGTGTCGCAAAAGAAAGCACGGTACGTTTTGGTTTCAACGTTTTCGTTCTGGAAATTTCAACCTTCAGAACCAACCCGTGGACGACCAGAGACCAAAGTGGAAAATGAAGAATTAAAGGCTATTGTGGAAGCGGATCCATCACAAAGCACTTCAGAGATAGCTGCAGGCTTCGGGGTAAGTGATAAAACTGTATTAATCCACTTGAAGCAAATCAGGAAAGTAAAAAACTTGAACGATGGGTACCTTATAAATTGAGTGAATCGAACTTTCAACTCAACCGACACAATAATGAAGGATTTTAAATCGAATCATTACTTGTGATGAAAAATGGATACTGTACGATAATCGGAAGTGCTCGTTGCAATGTCTGAACCCTGGAGACCTAGCCAAATCCTGCCCTAAACAAAAATTGATTCAGAAAAAGTTACTTGTGAGTGTTTGGTGAACTAGCGCCGGTGTCGTTCACTACAGCTTTCTTAAATCTGGCCAAACGATTACGGCAGATACCTATTGTCAGCAACTGCAAACCATGAAGGAAGAACTAGCTGCTAAACAACCGAGATTGGTCAATCGCTCTAGGCTACTGCTGCTTCACGACAACGCAAGACCACACACTGCACAACAAACAACCACTAAGTTAGATGAGCTACAATTGGAATGTCTGTGATATCCACCGTACTCCCCGGACCTTGCTCCAACAGATTACCATTTTTTCCGGAATTTGGACAACTTCTTACAAGGCAAAAAATTCAACTCCGATGCGGCAGTCCAAACCGCCTTCAAAGAGTTTATTGATTCTCGCCCCCATGGTTTTTTTTAGTGAAGAGATCAATGGACTACCTATGAGATGGCAAAAGTGCATAGATAACAACGGTACATACTTTGATTAATTAAATATATTTTACAAAAAAAAAATTACTTTATATTCCTCCTGTACAAAACGCTAATTTCATATGTAAGGACCTAATAGCTTACTATGTAATTTATATGTAAGCCAAGATTAACTTTAGAATCAGGAAAGATATCAATGTCCCGTTGTAAACCAATCATAACCAGGCTAGGAAACGTAGGCTAGGACACATTATTATAGACAAGGAAGTACCTGAAATAAAAGCAGCAGCGATTGTGCCATCCATTCCATCCATTACAGCTCATAAAAGTTCACTACTGAACATAGGCCTCCTTCATAGATGTCTTATAGGGAGATTTTGCCATAGTTGCCATGCTTAGTAGGTGGATTGGCAACCGCAGTTTTTTATAATTTTGAGTTGTTTTCAAGAAGATGCCGCTGCACATCTCCTGTGTCAGTTTCCTTCAGTCACAGTTATAACACCCACGGGACTATATTAGGTAGTGGATACTCTTAGACCGCCACTGTAGAACTTGGACACTTATGGGACATACAAAAAAGTTGATAAATAGTTCCGTGTGGGTTCAAACTCGCGCCTGGAGCCAAAGCGCTACCAAACCGCTAAGTAATATATTTTTACTGTTAAAATACATTTTATTTAACACTTGACATAAATTAATTTATTGTGGAAAAAAGTTGTTATATTTATATACGAAACATGCTCCTGAAAAGTGTGAAAGGTGAGAGAAATGTGACCCTGGGTTTCAGTTAATATTAATGTAAGTAAAAACTTTGCCAGTCGCGTCTACAGTTTATCTCTGTCATCCACCTTTCACTAAGTACTGGTTTTCGGGTCCGTGTTTCGGGTAGGTAAGTGAAATATTATACAGCGGGCAGGTTAAGGACATTACTAAAACTCGTCATGTGAATGACGTAAAGTCGTGTAAAGAAAATTCTTGTACATTTTTTGGCATTATGATTATGTTTTTAAATTAAGAAATGACTTTTTTTTTTTTATTTCATTATCAGCCAGTAAGAGTCCACTCTATCGTTGTAGGTATGATTTGCATTTTTTTCGGATGTATTGGTGATAGAAGTACACCATTTATGACGATCTACGATGTGGTAGAGGAGAGAAGAGGAAAGTCCACGCTCTCACAGAATACAAGCGTAAACTAGCAGCATAGTGTATTTATATTTCGTATTTCGTATGGTTAGTGTAGAGTTCCGTAGACACCTTTTTACAGAAAAGTAGGCATTCCATGTTAGTCGTCGGGGGTGTTAACGCATCTGTGTTTTGATTTTTAATTGAGGATTGATGTGAATATCTATGGGCCGAAGCATCCACTTGCCATCGGCTGTACTGTGCCCTCGTTTGTCACCCCTATTCTATAAAAAAACTATTGACGCTGCTTTCTTTTGCCTAGGTATTTTAAATCTGGCGTAAAATATATCGCCACATATTTGCAGTCATGTTTTTCTGACTGTTCCCATTGTCGTGTATTGTGACACCCACGGTGTTAAATTGGATAAAAGAAGTTTTATGTTACCACCGTATGCCGAGAATTGAATGGCATAAGTTAATCGCGGAAAACAAAAGTAAGCTAAATACATTCCACTTTTGTAGAGTACGCCACGTGTTAAGTTTGTTACCAGACTATTTAGACATGCTGGTTTCATGTTTTTCTTTCACCAACGAGCACGTGGTCAATCAACTCAATTAACTATTTCTATGGTACGTCCGGGTATGTAACTTCGTTTGCTCGCTATCTCACGTTAATGAATTTTATATGTTTTCTCAAATATTTCGTACTCATTTGTTTAGTGACTTATTGGCATGAATTAGAACCAGTATAATATCGCACATGCATAATATTAATTAAAATATGAATTTAATATAACATTTTTATCTAATATACGAGTATATTACAAGTAATATGAAATTCTAGTATGCTTTTACCATTGGTTGAGAAAAATGGCTCTCTCTGGCAACCAGTAAGAGCCAGCAAACTGCCCAACAGGATTTTTAATAATAGCTAGCTTTTACCCACGGAACCGTTCCAGTTTAATTATAAACCGATTTTTTTATAACTGAAATTATTTTGATTGAAGTTGCAGATCATCATCATCATCATCACCATTACAGCCCTTTACAAGTCCACTGCTTAATATAGGCCTCCCCAGGAATGCCACAAAATGCAAGATCCTCAGCTACCTACATCCAACGACTTCCTGCATGTCTTATCAGGTCGTCACTCCATCTCGTGGGCGCTCGCCCACACTTCGCGTACCGGTACGAGGCTGCCTCTCGAGAACCATTTTCCCCATCGGTTGTTCGTTCTTCGAGCTATATGAGCGGTCCATTGCCACTTCAGCTAACTAATCCGTTGGGCTATGTTGGTCACTCTGGTTCTACTGCGGATATCCTCATTTCTAAGTTTATTACGCAGAAAACAACGAGCATAGCCCTCTCCATAGCTCGCTAGCAACCTTGTGCTTCTTCATACGGCCAGCAGTGAAGGACCACGTCTCAGATCCATAAGTTATCACTGGCAACACACACTGGTTGTACAATCTCGTTTTCATGTTTTGAGGTATACCTGACGAGAAGATGTCGTATTTTCCCGAACGCTGCCCAGCCGAGTTGAATCCGTCGATTGAGCTCTCGGTCGAAGTTGACTAACCTAGTCGGACTATTTGTCCCAGATCAACATACTCGTCAACAACTTCGAGCTTAATGCTCCCAACAACTACCGGCATAGTGTGACATACACATGGACGTTACACATCATCTTTGTTTTATCCATGTTCATCTTAAGACCTATTCGTTTTGAGGCACTATTGACGTCATTGAACATAGTGCTTATGTCCTCCAACGATTCTGCCGTAAGGACTATATCGTCGGCAAATCTAAGGTGAGTGATGTACTCGCCGTTGATGTTAATACCGTATCCTTTCCAGTCCAGAAGTTTGAAACCATCTTCCAATGCATCAGTGAAGAGATTTAGGGATGCAAAGTCACCCTGACTTACACCTCTCTGCATTTGAATAGGTTTTGTACTTTGGTTCTGTACTCGGATAGTTATCGTAGCCCTACTGTACAGATACTTCAGCACTTCGATATACCGACAGTCAACTTGGCACCGATGAAGGGATTGCAGCACCACCCAAAATTCGACGTAATTAAAGGCTTTCTCATAGTTCACATACACAAGATATAGTTGCAGATTTTACTCCTCGGTCTCTGTACAATTTGCCGAAGGGTAAATATGTGGTCTATGGTGCTAAAACCTTTTCGAAACCGCATGTTCGGAGGCTGGACGTCATCATCTGCGTGCAAGATGATTCTAATGACTCGAAAACAGCACGTAGACACGGTTTAGAATAGAAATCGGTCTGTAGTTCTTCAAGAGGGCGTTGTCGCCTTTCTTGAAGAACAAGACCACTGCACTTCTGCTCCACGCCTAGGAGTAGTGTCACCATGGAAGATCGAATTAAAGAGTTTCTGAAGGACTTCAATACCGGTTTTAACTCGCTTTCAGAAGCTCCGTTGTAATTCCATCCTCGCCCAGGACTTTCCGTTTTAAGGTGTTGGAGAGTCATTCTAATCTCGCTTAGACTGACGTCCGGAAAATCATCGGAATAGTGTCGGATAAGACTTGCTCTCGGATCGTTACTCACAATTGAGTGTGGCTTCAACGTACATAGCTGCCCATAGAACCTCTTAATCTCACTCAAAATCTCAGGTGTCCCGGAAAAGATGCTGCCACATTCAGTCTTCAACTTCGACAATTGGATCTTTCTGGCAGACGATCTCTGGCAAGACTTTGCAGCCCTGGTTCCGCTCGATCGTTTCTTCAATATGAGCTGTATTAAAGTTGCGTAAGTCCGTCGTATGCATTTGGAGATCTATCTGTTCAGTTGCCTGTATGTTGTTAAATTTGCTGAAGACTGCAGCTTCATCTCCTGCCTAACAGCCATGAGATTAAGAGTGTGATCGGAGAGTTTTGTGTTTTTCTGCGGCGGGTCTTGCAAAACTTAGGTCTGACCGCAGGGATAGTTTCAAGGGCATGACAGTTGCCGTCTTGTCGTCATAATGAAGTCATCTCATTTTTGTCGAACCTTCAGGGCTCGACCAGGTCACTTTCTGTGGGGTTTCTGGAAGAAATATGTCATCATAAAGAGTCCTTTTTTCTCCGTCAAGTTGGCCCTATTCCGAATTTCCCTACCTTCAGCTCACCGTTCTCTCTTGTCCCTATTTTTGGGTTAAAGTCTCCCATTAACACCGTATAGTGGGTTTTAGAGGAATGCATGGCTGTAGATATATCCTAAAACATTTCCTCCACCTGCTCATTGGGATGTGCCGAGGTTGGTGCGTAAGCCTGTATGACCTTCAGCGAACACCGTTTAGTGATTCTGAGTATAAGTTACGCAACCCTCATCGACACACTTCCAATCTTTACAACGTTGTTAATGAGAGACTTGTGGACGATAAATTCGAACCTCCTTGGGACAGATGGTCGCCCTCTCAGTGATAGAACAAATTCCCGCATTCGAGGATTACCGTGTCCTCCCCCTCTCTTCGGACCTCGGATAATCCTATAATATTCCAGCGCAACTTGTCTATCTCTTCTTCCAGGTCCAGGATCTTTTTGTCAGTCCTCAGGGTGCGTGAGTTATATGTTGTCAGGTCGAGTCGTCTTAGGTGGAAACTGAACCTCCACCGGAGATTCTGCACTTTCTGCCTCGCCGTTACCGTAGCCAGAAATAAAAGGGCCACCGGGGACTGGGGCCGTCTCTTCTTAACTCTGATCATGGGGGTATATTGCCAAAGTTGACATTTTTGGCGAGCGGGTTGGCAACCACAGTTTTTATTGTTTTTTGCTGTTATCAGAAAGATGCTGCTGCCATCTTCTGCCTCAGTTTCCCTTACTCCCTTACGACACTCACGGGAAGATATAGGGTAGTGGGTATTCTTGCCCGCCACTACACGACATTCACCACTACACGAAGTTGCAGATCGCTCTACTGCAATACACTTCTATAGAATATATTAAATGATTTGATTTTGAAACAATTTCGCTCGGCGTAGAAAAATGTTAACAAGCTAAGTACTTCCTAGGTTTGACATTACTAGGATTTGTTAATTTTCATTGAAGATGCTACTTTTTACACACGCCAAGAGAAGAAATTTACTGGCAATTTTATAGCACTATGGATTAAAACCTGTAATTTGATATACTTTTTTTTAATAAAAATTTAACCTATTTCCTATTCTGGGCTGTCAGCTATGTTATTGCCGTTTAGTACCGCAGTAGTTTTGCGTGATTGAGCAATAAACATACAAACATCAAACAAATTTTCACATTTATAATATTAGTAGTAAGTAGGATTAGTAGGATTTATAATGTTTGTCACAACATACAATATGATATAATAATGTGACGTTGGTTAAAAGAAGCATAATGTATTTAAGTCAGCAAATTCATTCTCTTCGTAGCGAGAAAAACGGAATCGTGTGTCGGTCTTGTCTGTATATTTATGGTTTGTTCAGTAACGATGTTTTTTTTTTGTAGATGTTTCATTTTCTATCTTTGTGTTGATTTACGTATGATCATTGATTGTCGCTTACTCAAGTACCCATTAATTATCTATATACCTGTCTCTTTCTACATTCATTTCGTGAAAAGAGGAAAAACAACTTTAAGCATTTCTTATATTGACGTTAAGTTTTAGGAACAAGGTCGTTATATGTTTAACAATTATTTATTATTATAATTTAAAAAAACTATAACTTAAAACTAAACTTATAACACAATCCTACTCCCTGCGGTATAGTGCCAAAAACGCTGGCTGCGTTTCCTCTCTAAATGACGTTACTTAGCCTTTTTACAAAAAAGAACCAGCCGTCCTCTCATTAGCGGTTAGTCGCGGATACAGTTCATTTTTTTTAATTAATTCCCTCGCGACTGCAAAACAGAACGTGGTCGACCTTTTAGAATCACGACCTCTAGACGAGATGGGGGAGATCTTAATTAAACTGTGAATGATCCTTGAAGGACCACGAATTGATCTCACACACACATACGCACACATACGCGCACACAAACGCACACACGTATACAGTCTCGCACGCACGCGGGCACACACACACACACACTTACACTCTCAAAATATATTATACGAGAAATAAATGCTATATTATTATTTATTCATACAAATGTAAATTTTAATTTGTATATGTTGAATTTTATCATAGGAATAAATATCTGATGATTGGAAAATCCCTTAATTACCTAAATATTTAAAATAATGTTACCTTAAACAGTGTAAACAATTTTCAAAGACCGAGAAGTAATATTATGTAAATAAATCCGAAATTAAACTACATAATTGGAAGCCGCGATTCAGCAATCGCTGCTCAAAGTTCTAAGCTGAGTTTGTATCTTTAGTAAAATAAATATTCAATAAGCTTGTATTCAAATAAATAATACTTTATACCGATATCTCGTATACGTAGCCTTATTTGTTTCATAATTTTGAAGCACACATTTATATTTAATTTTACATATTTTATTTTTTAATTTAGTATTACATCTCTAAACATTACTTTACGGTACAACCATGAGTATAAAGACACTTCACTGTATACTGGTATCGCTGACTATAACAAATAATAATGAGGGTGAGGGAAAAACTAAATTTATTATTTGTTAGTGCGTGACCTGCTATTGCAGAACGCACCGCTCGTAGTTCGTATATTCCAGGCCGTTATTTTAAAAGCGTTTTTGTAATATTTATGAATAATGTATATTATGTAAGTTAATTTAAAATAATATCTTCATAACATAATAAATATTTTTAGCAATGCTTAGCTATGATGAGTTATGTTGCAGCTACATATATTTATATTAGATTAGATTAAATTACGACGGGCTATTTTCCGCAACTCCACGTCTATGCGCGTATTTTGCGTGTGGGCAGGAATATTGGGATTATTCGAGCCCTGAAATATACCCGAAGAAGTTCAACAGTCCTTTGATGTTACGAGGAACTTCGGTAAGTGATCCAGCCTGCCGAGATGTTTATTCTTGTATGCAGCGACCTCCGGATCTGCCAGCAACAAGTGGGCCGCCGTTTCTTCCTCCCCATACATGTCATTCACAGGGGACTATCTGTGACACCTATGGTAAATAAATGTTTATTAAAAGAGCCATGTCTTATTCCTCATCTATAATAGCGCTTAGTCCTGATCTGTGGCTTGTTGAATCTCATTAAAACTATATTATAATTGTAGCACAGTGGCTTGGCTCGGACTTTTACCGAAATCCATCTTAGTCCTCAAGGGTGACAACACAGCTTCCTTTTGATTCTTAAACGACGATAGATGCAGATGCCTATGGGCACAGCATCCACTTACCACCAGGTGGTCTTTTGTTTTTCTATAAAAAAGATGTCTAATGATATAGTATAATTGGCATCATCATCACAACACTTAAATATTCGACAGTCAATATGAATAGCTACAACCTGGCTTTCACGCAGCGTAAGTTTTGATTCCGCCGCACCCATCATTTGTCCAAAACGTTAGTTTCGGCTTTATTTGTGTGGTGTGTAATTTTGGCAATCAAGCATGCCGCTCGCCTGTGGTAAGAGACTACTAAAACCTTGAACATCAGGAATTTAAATAAAACTAATTTTTACGGATTTTATCGCGTATATTAACTTATTTTATATTCCCGACGTTTCGAGCACTTTACAGCACTCATGGTCACGGTGGCGAAGTGTTTGGCGTCCCAATGTCATAGTTAATCACGGATACTCCAGATTAAAATTTTTAGTTTTTAGCGATCAACGCAGTATGAATTTACAGTACATTGAAGTCTTGCAGTTGTACATTTGGGTTGGGATTGGGGACCGGCAGATTAGTGTTGTGCCGCAGTGTACGTTGGTGATATTTGATGAGTGGAAATTATCCGAACGATTCCTCGGAGCTCTACCTGTGGTAAAGAAGATAAAATGCCAATAGATGCAATGTGTCTTCGCAGTGTTAATGAATTAAGCCCATCAGAAAGAACTCGGACGTCGACGATTCGTGCCGCTCTTCGAGGTGCTCCGGTCTAGAAATGAAAACATTATCCCGTCAGTCCGATGTCACGTCTTAAAAGTTTTGTCGTCTTATTTTGATATTTAAGTGCTTTCACATCTAACCTAGGGCTCAGCTAAAAGTAGTGATTGTTCCTATCCCTGACACTCCTACTACGCATTTGACGATTATAGTTTTGCCTCTAAAAGCATAAATCATAATAAAATTATATTAAATTAGACTTCAAAGATATTTGAATTCAAAGATATTTTAATTTGATTTATTTTATATTGAATTATTTTGAACAATCACTTGTAAAACAATAATGGCGCTAGAGCACCATTTACTTGAAATCCTTTACTTCGGATAAAAGGATATCTTGTTCATATTTCATTAAACTATGGTGTAACTTGAACATTAAAACATACAAATTGGTCTTATATTGTAGTGTGTCGTATTTAATTTTAAAATTAGTTTTCAATGTTAACTACAGCAAAAATGTGTAATTGAAATTTTATCTGATATTCCTCGGCACAGAGTAAATTCTATTTTTAAAGCAGTGCTTTCTATAATAAAGTTATAAAAGTAAATTCAGCCTTTATACATCCCACTGCTGGGCACAGGCCTCCTTTCATTTCTGAGAGGGTTTTAGGCAAGGAAATGTCCGCCGCGCTGCCCCAATGCGTGTTGGCGAACTTCACATGTCTTCGAAATATTTTTTGATTTCTCCGACATGCAGGTTTCTCACGATGTTTTCCTTCACCGCCGAGCACGTGGTAAATCAGCACTTAAAATTGCATTTAACAATTTCATTGGTGCCGACAGGATCGTGCCGGGTTGCTCGCGTACTGTGAAACTTACAGCGAGCGCTAACCATCTGAGCTACCATGGCTCTAATATCTAATCTCTTTCTATAATATTCAACACCTTCTAAATCCATTTAAAGTATTAGAATTTTATAACAGTACTAGTCGTTATTGTGCTTGCAATCCTTAATCAAAAGTAATCTCTTCTTCTTCTTAATAATTAGCCTGCAAAAGTCCACTGCTCAAAATGCGCGTGTAAAGAATTTGCCTTAATCGTCATGCTTGGCAGGCTGATGGATAATCGCAGCACCAAGTTTCGAACCTAGGACGCTGCTCCACGCACGCAACTCAACGCTAAACCATTGCGCCACGGAGCCGTATAAGGTTCTAAAACTTACTTTAAATGCATGAGAATTATTGTTTTTGTTATAGATATATGTAAAGGACGATAATAAATAGCTAGTAATAGACCACAATCTTCCTATTGAAATAACAATTAAACAGATGTACTCGCTTTGAATACATTGATAAGGTCATAAGAGATCATAATATGAGGCGTAATACCTACACATCTACATATTATATTCACACTCAAACAGTTTTTAAAATTTACTATGTCTGCCTTTTAACATATTAGATATAACTAAATAATATAATATGAACTAAATAACTATATAAGAATGTCTGGAATAAGTAAAAAAAATAGTCTGTGAACAAATTAATCTGTAGCGTAATTACTCAATTATTGCGGTTTGTTGTGTTTTCAATGTAAAATTGGCCTTCCATTTGATAATAAGGGCGCTTAAATATTATCCTGGTCGTTTTAGCCGACATCAAAAAAGGAGAAGGTTCCCAATTCGATTGTATGTTTTTTTTGTATGAATGTTATGCGATATTTTTGTTTTTTTAATTGCGAATATATTTTGATGTTACCTTTTTACAAAATATGTTATATTTCAGGGGTGGTCCTAAATAAAACTCTCCGCTTAAGGATGGAAAAGCGGAGGATTAAGTTTATGATATAACTGGTTAGATGCCTTTATTAAAAGGTTAAAGCCGTGATAATATGTAAGCTGACTTCAAAGAATGTAAAATATTAAATTAACTTCACATTCTGAAGTCTATTTATTCACATTCTGAAGTCTAGTTCTATACACGGTCTTAGCATAGACACCACATCTATCGTTGATTAAGAATCAAAATGCAGATGCGTTATATCTTAATCGAGGATAGATGTAGATGTACTGTGTGTTCATTTGTCACCCTTATCCTATAAAAAGACAAGCCCTTTATTTAAACTCCAATTGAAAATCACAGCTAAATATGGGCATGACGTAAGGCACGAATGAAGCATCAGGCACGATCTTAAATCATATTATGTCTTGACTTCTCGCATATTTGATTAAGTCGTAGTTCTCTCGAATGAAAATTATACATTTGCAGCTTTTGCGAAATGCTAAACAACAACACAACCTTGCAAATGTTATCAATAAATAGAGAAATGAAGATGAATAATGAACAAAAAGATGGTCAGTAGCATCTTCTTTAAAAAACTAAAAAAAAGCGTGGCAGTTATGGCCAATATACCCTAAGTGGCAATCTATGGTATATGTTCAGCAATGGACTTTTTAAGAAATAATGAATGAAAAATTGGATTTTGTAAGATAATGGCATACTTTAATAGTAATAATTAAAAACGATAAGGAGTACACAAGTGATTTTCGAAATGAGCCTACGCTGCATGATTCTGAAGATAGTGAAAAAAAATTAAGTAATTTTGCCGAGTCGTTGTCGAGATATTTAGGTCAAATACTATTTTGAATGAACATAGACTAACCGGGCAGCGACGAAAAAATTATTGGATTTTTTTATGATAACACGTATTACAAAACTGAATAAAAGCATCAGGCTTATTAATTAGTGTTTCCTCTTCATGTCAGCAGTAGAACCCAGCCTCACCGCTTCGTATTCGATGTAAGCAAATGCATAAAATGTACTAATTTCCTTCCAAGATACTCTGAATAGAAAAATTTTATAATTTTTTATATTATCTATGTTTTTTGCATCCCGTATATTTCCATTCCTTTGATAACTTAAGGCAGTTTTGTCATCATTGTGCGGGCGCCTATTTCAAATGAAATGCTATTAAGTATTTACGTTTAAGAACATACATAATGTTAGCATTGAGAAGTCACTTTCTCATTGCAGGAGTTTTGCCTTGTGGTCATAAAAGATTTATGTAACACGATAAACATTACGAGTATATTTACGATTGTATATTACGACCTTTCTATCTTTTAGTACATATCAAATCACCTTATATCAGATAAGAAACGAAATTTTAATATTTTATACAAGACCGTGTTGTGGCTGTAAGAATTTCCACTAGCAAATATTCCCCTTATGAGGCAATCCATGGGCGAGGCCATTCAGCAGTGGACATTTGATAGACTGTGTTATACAAGAACACTGTTGCGTGCTTCAACATGGCGCAACGTTTTTTATTTCTGGAAATATTGACGCTAACTTAAGTGCATTGACTTTGGTACACAAAATGTGTGCATGTAATTTTTACATGCTAAGAATAAAGTTGATATTATGAAGTGTAGAAGGTAATATATATAATAATGTCCTCCAGACCGAAATTCGGTCACGGCGGCCAGTCTCAACGGAGACTAGCCATCGGCGCAGGACAGGATTATAGTGCCCAAGTGTATGCGCAAGCACAGGTGCACTCTCTATTCCCTCACTCTCACAGTCCGATGGGACGGTAAGCCGACACGACCGGAGAGAGATCAGGACCAACGGCTTTACGTACTTTCCGAGGCACGGGGGTGAGACACCGCCAACTTCCTGACTCCGGGCAGCTACTGAGAATTTCTTGATGGAAAAACTCGATAACTTATTTTTTCTTAATCCTGGTCACAACGTCATCTTGCAAACCACACTTTTCTCTTATCACACTATTTCTCACCCTGTCATTCAGATTCAGCCCTAGCATACTCCTTAATGACCGCATTTCTACAGCATTTATTCTACTCTCATGTCTCTTCTGCCAGACACAACTTTCACTACCATACATTAAAGTAGGTACTAACACAGCATTATGAATTGCCATACGTGCCTTTTTTGACACATTCTGACTCTTCATAATAGCGTATAGAGCCCCATTCACTATATTTCCTGCGTTCACTCGTCGTTCTATATCCTTATCATATCTACCATCCCTGCTAAATACACATCCTAAATATACAAACTCATCCACTCAATCATCTCCCCTTCTATTCTTATTTAACTTACATACCCCTTTCTTTTAATGACCAGTTCATTAAAGTAACCATCATTTGCAACTCAGCCGCTGACGATGCAAATATGACTTGATCATCGGCGTACAAAAGGCATTTGACGGTTAACTCACCCGTTCTCAACCCACATTCTTCAACTATCAAAGTTTGCAAACAACTGTCCATAAATAGGTTAAACAGCCACGAGGAAGATACACAGCCCTGTCTGACAATTTTTGAACGCCAAACCAGTCCGAGTAGACCCCATTGATCTTAACACAAGCACTAGAGTCCCTATAAAGAGACCTTAATGCCTGTATCAAACCAGCGCTCAAACCAAATGAGTTAAGTGTTTGCCATAACACATTCCTGTCCACTCTATCATAAGCCTTTTCCAAGTCCATGAACGCACAAAAAACTTTCTGGTTTTGGCCAAAACTTCCGCAATCATGAGCATGGAAAATACTTGATCCGTACACCCCATCCCTTTCTAAATCCAGCTTGCACATCCCAAATTTTTCCATCAGTTTCTTCCATAACTCTTTCAATTAACACCTTAGCATACAGTTTACCCACAATACTAAGCAAGCTGATACCACGTAGTAGTTTTACAGTCCTGCTGACCCATTTCCTTATATATTGGGACTATAACGGCTTTGCACCAGTCTTCCGGTACCCGCTTCAGTTCCCAACATAAATTAAACAAGGTGTACAGCAGGCCTGCCACCATTCCTTCTCCAGCCCTTAGCATTTTGAGTGATACTCTATCATATCCGGCTGCTTACCGTATTTCATGCTTTTATTGCTTTCTAATATTAAATAAATAATTTTATTCTATTCTATTCTATTAATTAAATAATTTTAATTAATATAATATAGTTGAATAGAATAGATTAGAATAGAATAGAATAAAATACAATACAATAGAATAGTAGAATATAGAATAGAATACAATAGAATACAATACAATACAATACAACAATACAGATAGAATAGAATAGAATAGAATAGAATAGAATAGAATAGAATAATGTTTTACTCAATATAGATCACATGTGTAATTCTTATTGAATGTAAATTTTACATAAAATATTTTTATTTTTTATTATTTTATATAAAATAGTAAACGGACGGACTGCCTGCTGTGGACTCCTACAATATTTCCCTAAATGTACCATACAATATCCCTCGTCGTCCAATAACAAAACTGTTACACACTCCTCAACGATGACTAACATGGGTCATACGCCCCGGTACCGCGAATGTGACACCTATAATTCACTCGGTGGTGTGTTGCATACTGTCGATATTTTTCATGATACTTTCCCTAAATATAGGAAAAATGTAATAGATCACTATTATAAATAATTTGTAATGATTTAGTTATAATCTAATATCCATTATCCCAGCTGCTGCTTAGTTATATGCATGTTTTTATTGTCTTAGTTATCTATATTATATTATATTATCTTTAAGTATTATTTTTGTGACATATTTTTTATAAGCTATTGTAACTCTGCCCTATCTTAATTTTTATAGTATTTTGTAATGCTGTGTCACTTATAAGGGTGCACACATCAGTCTCTAGATTAAGCCCACTTTTAATAAAATGTAATATTGTGTGCGCTGCTGGTGTCCTAATAATAATAATTTACCACTGGTTCGAATAAACCCTCTGTCCTTCGAAGAACCAGCAAGAAACCCAGCGGTACTTTTTATTTAAAGTAAAATTTACATGAATGGTTGTACAATCTATTTACAAAATTTATTTTAGAAACTGCTTGGAAGCTACCACCTCATTCCCAGGGGTTATTTTAACTATGTATTCATTTATATTATAATAACCCTTTTTATATAATTTTAGTTTAATAAAATATTTAAACTTGGTAATGAGAGAGCTTCTATATTTTCTGAGACTTTGTTGTAATTGTATACGTTGCCCCAAGAATGAATAACTGACTCTGTGGAGTCCAGAAACTTGTATCACTAGCTTGTGTGTTTCTCGTGTTGAGAGTATATATCACTTTACTAAAACTACCTTTGTTTTTGTGAACCTACATAAATTTTTCGTAAATATACTGAGACGCCAAAGTTAATATATTTATTTTAAATTTTTCTCTAAGATACTCTCTCGGTTTTAGGTTGTAAATAGCTCTAATAGCCCTCTTCTGTAAAATAAAATAATTTATTTATCAACCACATTTCCCTATAGCAAAATCCCATAAGACCACATAGTTTATTTCAGTTATTTCTTAACTGAAATAAACTAACCTAGCTGTCTCGACACTAGTGAGACCTCTAATCTTTTTTACAGCATAGGCTGCAGAACTTAGTCTGCTTGCTGGTTTGGATATATGGAGGCCCCACTTAGGCTTTGCGTCGAGAGTGATGCCAAGGAAAACAGTGGATTCAACAGTGTTCAGTTCTTCCCCATTAAAAAACACATTGATATTCAGATATTTAACATTCGATGTTGTAAATTTAATACATTTAGTTTTATTTCCGTTTAATTGATATTTTATATTTTGATATAGCATTATTCACTGCGTCACATTTAAATGATTGACGTTTAAGTTTAAAAATCAAGGAAGTATCATCAGCAAATAATACTATATCATGATTATCCCCTACAAGGGAAGGTAGTAAGTCATTAATATACACTAGAAATAGGAATAGGCCGGGAATTGAGCCCTGACGGACACCCATTAGTACAGGTGACCCCGCAGAATTTAACTAACTTTCTGCGTTCTATTACTTAAATATGAAATAATAAGTTTAAGCGCTGTGTTCTTGACACCATAGTACTGTAACTTTCTGATTAATGTCTCATGGTGAACACAGTCAAAAGCCTTGGACAGGTCACCAAATATACCCAAAGCATCCTCTGAATTCTCCCATGCATAAAAATATGTTTAATAAGCTCAACTCCAGCGTCAGTCGTCGAGCGACCCCTTGTAATACTGAATTGATTTTTATGTAGCAATTTATTAATATTAAAAAGACTTAACATCTGATCTAAACTTATTTTTTCAAAAATTTTACTAAATATTGGTAGTACAGAAATTGGTCTGAAATTGGCGAGGTCTAATGTACTACCAGATTTAAATAAAGGTATGACTTTACTATGTTTCATTAAATCAGAAACACACCAGATTCGACGCTTGTATTAAATATAGTAGTTAGATAAGGTGCTATTGTATCTGTTATAGATA
This sequence comes from Parnassius orleans, assembly GCA_029286625.1. Lineage (NCBI taxonomy): Eukaryota > Metazoa > Arthropoda > Insecta > Lepidoptera > Papilionidae > Parnassius > Parnassius orleans. The sequence goes on along the minus strand of JAGSMP010000250.1, from coordinate 91,766 downwards.
AAATAACTTTAACGGAAATCCCCATAAGTCGGCTGTTTTCTTAAATTCGATAGTATTAAAATATTTAACAATATCTTTTGGCGATACTCTATGGAATTTAAAAGTATTTAAGCAATTATTCGGCGAAAGTAGGAGAAGAATTTAATGATTTTGATGTCAAAAAAGGAACATCAGTAAAATGTTTCTCAAATGCCATAGCAAGTGCCAAGCAAAGTGTAGGGTGTCCCCCACTCGATGGAGTGACGACTTGGTAAGACATGCAGGAAGTCAATTAATGCACGTGGCTCGGGACCGTGCTTTGTGGCCTTCCTCGGGGGAGGCCTATGTTCAGCAGTGGACTTGTGAAGGGCAGTAATGATGGTGATGACGATGATTTATTTAAACAACATTCTTTTGTCATCAGAACAACATTCTAGATGACAAAAAGGTATAAAAATAAAACTTACAAAACTACTAGCTGCCGAAGTCGGCGCTTTATTCGTAATTCTTCAAACCACTGTGTCTTAGCACCCACTTCAAAAGCTATTAATTATGTGGAAATTATTGTCTTTAGGTTTATTTTTTGTTTACTTAATTATTTATAATGTTGTTTATTATAAGGATGATAATAAAATAGAAGCTACAGTAAGTGGTTTCTTCGTATGATATCAATGATTTCTTTTATTTGCTAATCCCTGTGGAGGTAGACTAACCGATTTGAACATAAATAAGTATATAGCTGTAAGTGTATCTTGTAAAGCTAGTAAGTGAAGTTATTGCATCTTTGTTATTAAAAAGTTAAAACTGCAAATAATGTTCTGATGGACATAGGCTATCCTCATAGGAAGAAGAAGCGCTGCTCCAGATACCACACGTGTATATTACACCTTTATTAAAGAAGAATTGTAAAAAAGGAATATTATAATATCAAGGAATACATGAATGAAAATAACCCTAGGAATGAGGTGATCACCACTATGCTAACTTCTATTAAAATTTATTTAAAAATTGTACAAACAAAATTATTGTAGTGAAATATGTTTAAAAAAGTCCCGCTGGGTTTCTTGCTGACAGAGGTATTTTCCGAACTAGTGGTAAATAAAAAATGGCTGTCAATAAGTGTTATGTAATAATCAAAATTGAATAAAAATCATTCTATTCTATTCTATTCAACATAATATCATTCATAATATTGCATTAATCATAACTACACTTACGCTAATGATTTCTTATGTTTGCGCGAACACTACACACACGCTACTTAAAGCAAATGCTGTTTCTCTCTTCTTCTCACCTGCAACCATAAAATAATTAGAGTTAATAATGAAAAAATATCGTCATCATAATTGCAATCTATCCATTAACGTATCACGCAACCTTTAAAAGTCCCTTTATCTGGAAACGAGGCATTCCATCTTAGTCCTCAGTGGTGACAACGCATCTGCATTTTGATTCTTAAATGATGATAAGTGTAGATGTCTATAGACCACATCATCCACTTACCATCAGGTGAACTGTGTGCTCGTTTGTCACCCTTATTCTATACAAAAAATGAAACCGAAGTTTTATATTTTGGTTGGTATAGGAAAGACACTGCTGCCCATCTTCTGGTTTGTTTCCTCTGTCGCCTCTTAAGACACCCACGGACGACAGTAGCGGATATTCTTTCACCGCCATTACATTGCAACCTATCACGAGTCCATAATATACCGTCAAAGGTACAAACCCCGGTTTCTGCATTCACCGACAAAACGTACCTTTAATCATTCAATCCGTATAGTGAAGAATCGACCACTATGCTGGTATGACTTATGAAAGCGAAAATGTACAACATTTACCAAATAAAGGTTAATGAACTGTTCATATTAGGTCTAGTTCTAGTCTTCTAGTTTAAAATTCTAGCTGCTTCATTGACGCTACCCACGTCGCCGTTCTTTTACGTCTTCGTATACGAGATGGCAATACTGCCTTTTGATACATTGCTTATTATGCCAATACACATATTTAAAAGAAACGTTACACTAGAAGTTTGTCCTGTATCGTGTAGACAGTTTACAAACATAAATTGTACAAGGACAAACATCCAAACCCGGAATATTATTTGTAGGCGATTCATATACTTGTTCTGTGCGGCTCTCAGCGCCGCAGCTCAACACTAAGCCATTGCGCCACGGAACCTAAGTCTAAGACACTAAAACTAACTTTAAATGCGTTAGAATTATTGTTTTTGTCATATAAATATGCGTTGAGGACGGTAATATATAGCTACTATAGACTACCACCTTCGCATTGAAACAACAAGATAAATGACAACAAGATAATTAAACAGACATACTCGCTTTGAACACATTGATATGGTCATAAGAGACACCATAACAGGCGTAATACCTACATATCCTTATTCACACTCAAACAGTTTTTGATAATTTACTGTCTGTCTTTATCATAATTATTAGATATAACTATATAATGTTATTGATAATATATACTAAATAACTATATAAAAATGTTTAAAATAAGTAAAAATATTTTAGTCTGTGAATAAATTAATCTGTAGCATTTACTCAAATTATTGCGGTTAGTTGTGTTTTCAACGTAAAATTTGGCCTTTCCCTTTGATAATAAAGGCGGTTAAATATTATCCTGGCCGTTTTATCCGATACCAAGGAAGGTTCCCAAATCGACTGCATGTTTTTATATGAATGTTATGCCATATTTTCGTTTTAATTGAAAATAAATTTTGATGTTAACTTTTACAAAATATGTTATATTTCAGGGGTGGTCTATATAAAATCTCCGCAGGATGGAAAAACGAAGGTTAAGTTTTAATATAACTGGTTAGATGCCTTTATTAAAGGCGTAATGTTATGTAAGCTGACTTCGAAGAATGTAAAATAATAAAATAATTTCACACTGTGAAGTCAGGGCTTAAATTCTTCTATACACTGTATTCTTCTAGACACTACATCTATCCTTGATTAAAATCAAAACGCAGATGCATTGTCACCCTGAAGATTTAAATCGAATTGAGTTAGCGCAATAGTAAATTTTCAATTTATAAACCGTACTTCAACTAGAAATGTACGTGGTCGTCTCGACCGGGAAGGACCACGCTCTCACAGAATACCAGCGTAAAATAGCAGCTTAATGCTGCTGTGTTTCGTATGGTGAGTGTAGAGAACCGGAGACCCTTTTACTGGAAGAGGCGTTCTATCTTAGTCCTCGGCTGACAACGCATCTGCATTTAAATTCGCAAACGAAGATAGATGTAGATGTCTATGGGTCACAGCAACCACTTACCATCAGGTGGACTGTGTGCTCGTTTGTCACCCTTATTCTATAAAAAGCACGCTCTCACAAAATACGAGTAGTAGTTTAATGCTGCTGTGTTTTTACAGTGAGTGTTGAGAACCGGAGACCTTTTACTGGAAACGAGGCATTCCATCTTAGCCTGAGTGGTGACAACGTGGCTGCATTTGATTCTTAATTGAGGATAAATGTAGATGTCTATGTGCTACAGTATTCACTTACCATCAGGTGGACTGTGTGCTCATTTGTCACCCTTATCCTGTAAAAAAACCAAGTTTTTTTTTATATTCCAAATTGAAATTCACAGCTAAATAATATGGACATGTCGTAAGTCAGGAATGAAGCATCAGGCACGATCTTAAATCACATTATGCCTCCAACGACTTCTCATATTTGATTAAGTCGTAACTCTCTCGAATGAAAATTATACATTTGGAGCTTTTGCAAAATGTGAATAAACACAACACACGAAAAAAGCAACAATATTTTGGAAATGTTGCCATTATATAAAGAAACAGGAGGTAGACATCTTCCTAATAACTTAAAATAATGTATAACTGCTGTCAGCTGCCAAACGTGGAACTGTGGCAAATAAATCCCTGAGGGGCAACCTATGGGTTCAGCTTGTTCAGTTCAGTACTGGACTTTTGATAGGAAATAATAAATGAATTAATGAAATAAAAGCGTGCTTTGTATAGCTTTTCATATAATATAATTAAACAGCAACGTCGAAATTGAAAAGCTTTTTATGATAATTACGTCTCAAACTAAAATAAACTAATCAATTCTTACTTTACTTTTTAAGTGTAAGTGTTTAGTTACACGTAAAACATAATTTATTAAAAAAAAACGATAAGGAGTACACAAGTGATTTTCGAAATGAGCCTACTCTGCATGATTCTGAAGATAGTGAAAAAAAAAAGACATTTCGCTAAGTTGCTGTCGAGATATTTGGGTCAAATACTATTTTTAAAGAACATAGATTAACAGGCAGTGATGATAAATTTATTGGACTTATTTATGAAAACACGTATTACAAAACTAAATAAAACCATCAGGCTTATTCATTAGTGTTTCCTCTTCATGTCGACAGTAGAACTCAACCTCACCGCTTCGTATTCGAAGCAAACAAATGCATAAATGTAAATTCCTTCCAAGATACTCTAAAAATAAATTATTTATCAACTTTTTATATTATTATCTTTTCTTTTCGCGTCCTGTATATTTCCATTCCTTTGATAACAGGCAGTTTTCTCTTCATGGTGCGGGCGCCTATTTCAAATGAAATGTTATTAAGTATTTTCGTTGAAGAACATACGTAATGTTACTAGTGAGAAGCCACTTTCTCATTGCAGGAGTTTTGCCTTGTTGTCATGAAACTATTATGTAACACGATAAGCATCACAGTATATTTACGATGGACCGTTTATCTCTTTTTAGTACATATCAAACCACCTTTCTATCTTTTAGTACATGTCAAATCACCTTATTTCAGTAAAGAACCGAAATTTTAATATTTTATACAAGACCGTGTAGTGGCCGTGTAGAATATCAAATACCCATATCGTCTCGTAGGTGTCGTGAGAGGCGACGGAGTGAAAAAAACCAGGAGATGAGCAGCAGTGTCTTCGTAATAACAAATAAGGAATGAAAAAACTGCGGTTGCCAACCCGCCTGTCAAGCGTGACAACTATAGCAAATATTCCCTTATGATTATATACAGTGGTAGAGCCACGCGGCAGCTTTTGCTGTCGCATGGATGGGCTGGCTCAAACCGGGGTGGTACCACAACCTCACAGAATACCAGCGTGAGTGAGGTTTACTTCTGCATTTCGCCTGGTGAGTGCAGGTGGGAGGCCCAATCCCCCAATCAACCTGGTAGTGGAATTAAACAGAAGGCTACCCAGGAGGGTACCAGCATCCCTGGAGAATCCTCGCTGAGCATCCACGCCCATGCTACCCTACTTTTTGAGCGTGGGTGCTCAGGCTGACCCGCGTATTCTGGGGGCGAAATCCGCTCAAGATGAAACCTGCTCAGGGCAAGAGGAGCAAAAAGACAAAGGCAACCCCTGCTACGCTTTCCGTGGATTTCTGCAATATCAGGGGACTTCATTCAAACCTTAACGCCGTCCACTACCATCTGGACAACTGGTTACTTCGCCTACGCGGATCCCAGATGTGGAAGACCATGTACCTTCCCTGTTGGACCTTCTGCTGACCTCTCATCCGGACGGATATCAGGTCTCCGTCGATGCCCCTCTTGGCTCTTCGGACCATTGTCTGATCCGGAGTACGGTGCCACTCACGGTCCCATCGCAGTTGCGATCTGCAGCTCGCCGCCGTGTTTGGCACTATAGGTCAGCCGATTGGGATGGGATGCGGTCTTTTTTTGCATCCTACCCTTGGGGGCGAGTTTGCTTCTCGCCGGATGATCCCAACGTTGTTGCTGATTCTGTCGCTGATGTGGTACTTCAGGGAATGGAATTATTTATTCCATCATCTGTGGTGCCTATCGGAGGCAGAACTCAACCATGGTTTGGTCGCTCCCGTAAAATTGCATCACGCTATAAGCAGGAGTGCTACCGGGCCTGGACTGACGCATCAACGTCCTGGGATGTAAACACCAGCGCTCGTAAAGTATAATTCCGCCTCAGGTCCTTCAAAGTGTCATTGCCAAGGCAAAGTCAGAGCACATCGGCAGAATTGGCGAGAAACTAGTTCGCCTCCCTTCGGGAACACGTGCATTCTGGTCTCTCGCCAAGGCTGTCCAAGGGAACTTTTGTCTGCCATCTCTGCCATCTCTGCACAGGGTGGACGACTCATTGGCCCATGACGCAAAGGAGAAAGCCGATCTGCTAGGCTCTCTTTTTGCTTCCAACTCGACTCTTGATGACGAAACACACCGCCTACCATCCCGCGGTGTGAGTGCTCCATGCCGTATGTGCGGTTCTCACAGCGCTCGGTTTGCAAAGCACTCTCTCCTGGACATCCACAAGTCGAGTGGGCCTGACGGAATCCCCCCAATTGTGCTGAGGACGTGTGCTCCGGAGTTGGCACCGGTTCTAACGCGTCTTTTCCGGTACTCCTACTCCCTAGGCGTAGTCCCGAACTCATGGAAGACAGCTTTGGTGCACCCGATCCTACAGGCCTATCGCTATCACCTCCTTGTTCTCCAAAGTAATGGAAACTGTTATCAACTCCCAACTCATGCGGTACCTTGAGGATCACCAGATGATTAGTGACCGCCAGTACGGTTTCCGTCGAGGTCGCTCAGCTGGTGATCTTCTGGGTTACCTAACTCATAGATGGGCGGAGGCAGTGGAGTCCAAGGGAGAGGCGTTGGCCGTTATTTTGGACGTAGCGAAGGCCTTCGATCGGGTTTGGCACAAAGTGCTTCTTTCGAAGCTCCTTCCTATGGGCTTCCTGAGAAATTGTGCAATTGGATCACCAGTTTTCTTGCAGATCGGACATCAAGGTCGTAGTAGACGGTGCATGCTCGATTACAAGCCCATTAACGCTGGTGTTCCACAAGGCTGCGTGCTATCACCAACGCTGTTTCTTCTGCATATCAATGATATGTTGCAAACCGGTAACATTCATTGCTATGCAAACGACAGCACTGGTGATGCTTTATACACCGCCGTGCCAATATTTCTCGAGAAAACGTCACTGAGTACCGGAATAAACTTGTGTCTGAAGTCGAGACTTTGTTGAACTAAGTCTCAGACTGGGGCGACTAAATCTAGTCCAGTTCAATCCCCAGAAGACACAAGTTTGCGCGTTTACCGCTAAAGAACCCTTTGTCGTATCTCCTCAGTTTCAAGGCACTCCCTTGTTGCCTCAGCCAGTATCGGAATCCTCGGTGTCGACATATCGAGTGATGTGCAGTTTCGTGGTCACTTAGAAGAGAAAGCATACCGGCACACCGCCTGTAACTTTACAAGGCGCAGGTTCAGCCCATGGAATACTGTTCCCATCTCTGGGCAGGGGCTCCCCAGTGCCAGCTCCTCCCACTTGACCGCATCCAGCGCAGAGCGGCTCGAATCGTCGACGACCGAGTTCTTTCCGATCAGCTGGACTCACTGGCACCGTAGAGATATTGCATCTCTTTGCGTATTTTATCGCATCTATCACGGGAAGTGCTCTGAGGAATTGTTCGGACTAATTCCAGCCGTTCAATTTCACCATCGCACATCGCGACAGAGCTCAAGATACCATCCATACCATCTGGATGATTGGCGGTCCACCACTGTGCGATTTAGAAGAAGTTTTCTTCCTCGCACAACTTCCTTGTGGAATCAATTACCACCAGCGATTTTTCCGGACCGATACGACTTAGGGACCTTCAAGAAAAGAGCCTAATCCTTCTTAAAAGGCCGGCAACGCATCTGCAATTCCCCTGGTGTTGCAGTTGTTCATGGGCGGCGGTAGTCACTTACCATCAGGTGAGCCGCATGCTCGTTTGCCCCCTCTCCTATAAAAAAAATGAGGCAATCCATGGGCGAGGCCAATGGTCAGCAGTGGACTTTTGATAGGCTGTAACGGAAACGATATACAAGAACACTGGTGCGTGCTTCAACATGGCGCAACATTTTTTATTTCTGGAAGTATTGACGCTTACTTAAGTGCATTGACTTATTCATATTTTTTTTTTAAATGTAATTAGTAAATTACATAATGTGTGAATGTAATTTTTACATGTACATATAAAGTGTGTTATGCAATAGCAATAAGTTTGAATATTATGTGTATCAGAAAAATATATTTTAATAGGTACTATCATATATTTACATTAATTTGGGATAATATGTATTTACTATTTAGTAATTTATATATAGATGTTAAGATTCACTTTGTCTTTATTTTTAGACTTGATAATTATTTAGTTTGTAATAAACACCAGTTGTCATTGTTAAACAGTATGACGCAATGTATGTACCTACGTGTTACCGAGTATCACCACCATAACAATCCCAAGTATAGAATTTCATATGTGAGCCTAATTTTTTGACTTAGTAGTTTTATCATTTCATACAGGGTATTTTAAAGAAACAATTTTGTAAGTTTGAAATTTTAATAAAAATTTTTAGGAGGATGTTATGTAGGGACACAGTAGTTACATACATTTTGCTGAATTGACATTTTACGCTTGTATCCGGAGGCGATCAGCGGCGAACGCCAGTCGTTCCCCGTCACTGCCCACACTAGGCCGTTACCAAAGAGGAAATATTATTAACCTGTAAAATTGTAATTTCTGAATACGATATCAGTGACTTTTGAGATTTTAATTACTGAACCCGATAGGCACCTTAGGCACCTTCTGTGAGTCATATTGCGAGGTTATCAGGCATAAGTAACTAGTACATAGTTAGCCAATAACACGCAGATATACACTCATATACCGCATACTAAGAATAAAGTTTAAATGAAGTGTAGTAGGTATTTATTTTTATAGAAGAGGGGGCAATCGAGCATGCGGCTTATCTGACGGTAAGTGTTGACCACTGCCCATGAACAACTGCAATACCAGGGTTGCACAGTAGTGGACCGCCAAGCATTCAGATGATGTGGATGGTAACGTGAGTTTTGTCACGATGTGCGTTGGTGAAATTTGGCGACTGGAATTAATCCGAACAATTCCTCACAGCACTCCTGTGGTAAATGCGATAGAAAATGCAAAGGGATACAACATCTCTTCGCAGCGCCAGTGTATCGAGTCATCAGAGAACTCGGTCGTCGACGATTCGAGTCGCTCTTTGCTGGATGTGTATCTTTGTATTAACAAAGATTACGAAAGATATACAAAGATTTACATATTATCCATCCTCAAAAGGTAACTTCTGCGTCGCTTACTCGCTTCAGCTGAATAGCGACCCAAAATTTAGAAGACGGTACTCTCTGAGAGACATGTTCGTCAAAACTAACAAGTTTTCTTACAACAAGGTAGTAATATGCAAACTAGCTGTCCACCTGATGCTGTGTGGTTACTGTTGGTCTTGCAAACATACGTCGGTATACTAATATGGAATGCAAAACAGGTTGTAATACTGGTTCTACAATGTATGTACATGTCTGTAAATACCTTCGAACCATTCCAACATTGTATTAATTGCCTAACATTGTATTTATTGTATTTCGTGATGTTAGGGACTTTAATGGGTGGGTTGGAGTAAAGCTTATGGTGGCTTATGGTGTAGATTTATCAAGTCCCCATGGAGGGTAAACACGATAACTTCAGAAAATATCAATTTTTCAACTCTATCAATTTTTAATATCTTCATCTATCATGTTCATAGCCATGGAATGTAAATGGTGGTTTAATTTTGTTTAATTTTGTTTTATTTAGTTATAATTAATTTTTTCGCCTAAGAAATCCCGAAATTTTCGGTGTTTTGGGCAGCCTTGTAATAATTTATTTTACTAAATACACTTTGCCTCACTCCGTCATCCGTCATTCCGGCCTTGGCGCCGTCGTAAATGGATACTGTATCGCTTGTTTGCAGCGAAAAAGATCGCTGTAAATATATCTTGACACCTTTCATCCGGACATGAGAAGTGACCGAAAGTGTACTTCGGTGAATGCTACTGGAACTCCTCAACGTGTAGAACTAGGTGTGCCGAATTTGGGCTAGTTTTGTTAGTTATGATGAGACCTTACTTCCGGAATTGATGGTGACCTGAATGTGTACTTCGGCGACTGCTACTAGAACTCCTCGACGAGTAGAAATAGGTGTGATGAGTTTGAGCTCGTTTCGCTAGTTATCTTGACACCTTTCCTCCGGACTTGAGAAGTTACCGAAGGTGTACTTCGGTGAATGCTACTGGAACTCCTCAACGTGTAGAACTAGGTGTGCCGAATTTGGGCTAGTTTTGTTAGTTATGATGAGACCTTACTTCCGGACTTGATGGAATGACCTGAAGGTGTACTTCGATGAATGCTGCTGGAACTCCTCGACCAGTAAAATTAGGTGGGTCGAGTTTGAGCTCGGTTTGTTAGTTATAACAAGACCTTACCTACGCACTTGATGGAGTGACTTAAAGGTGTACTTCGGTGACTGCTACTGGAACTCTTTGACGAATAGAACTACAATTTACAATTTTTAAATATATTTTGACGATCATAATATAATCATTATGAGTCGTGCACTTTTAGATTTTCCAAACTTGTTTTTATTGATCTTTTATTGATGTTTGACTATCGGAAAATTGGAAGTATAGTAATAAGGTTATAAGTGAAAACTTGTGTGTATTTAAACTCCTTTACAAAATTACGTATAACATGAGTGCTTAAGGCATGCACATTTGGATTTACCAAAATTTAAAGGTGCAGTAACTAATTTATTTATTTTATTTATTTATTTAAAAACTTAAATGTAACACCTTAAGGTAAAGGGTACATAGGGCGGACTTAATTGTAATAATTGACTAATTGTTAAATCGGGTAATGAAGATTTCCGACCGGACATTTTTGTTTATTTAATTAATTATAATGTTGTTCATTATGAGGATGATAATAAAATAGCAGCTACAGTAAGTGATCTGTTCGTATGATATCAATGATTTCTTTTTATTTGCTAAATTTCACAATTTGATTCCTGTGGGAGGTACTCTAACTGATTTGAATATAAATAAGTATAGCAGTAAGTGTATCTTATAAAGCAAGTAAGAGAAGTTATTTCATCGTTGTTATTACAAAGTTACATACTGCAAATAATGTTCAGAAGCGCTGCTCTAGATACCACAATACATGTACATATAATTCATAATATTGTATTAATCATAACTACACTCATGCTAATGATCTCTTATGTTTACGCGAACACTACACACGCGCTACTTAAAGCAATAATGCTGTTTCTCAGTCAACTGCAACCATAAAATAATTACAATTAATAATCAAAAATTTTATCGTCATCATAGTTGCAATCTATCCGTTAACGTTCCACGCAACCTTTAAAACTCCACTGCTGAACATAGGCCTCCCCATAGATCGTGTCATAGGAGGGATATTTACCATAGTTACCACATGTAGCAGGCGGGTTGGCAACCGTATTCGTGGTAGAGCCACGCTGCAGCTATACTATGGTTGTAGCACGAATGGGTCGGCTCGGCCGGGGTAGGACCACGCTCTCACAGAATATCCGCGTAAAATATCAGCTTAATTCTACTGTGTTTCTTATGGTGATTGTATTGAACTGGAGACCCTTTTAACTGGAAACGAGGCATTCCATCTCAGTCCTCACGGATGACAACGCATCTGCATTTTGACCCTCAAATGAGGATAAGTTTAGATGTCTATAGGCCACAGCATCCATTTACCGTCAGGTGGACTGTGTGCTCGTTTGCCAACCATATTCCATACAAAAAAAATGAAACCGCAGTTTTTATATTTTGGTTGGTATAAGGAAGACAGACACTGCTGCCTAACTCCTGGTTTGTTTGCCTCTGTCGCCTCTTACGACATACACGGGACGATAGTAGTTTTTATTCTTTCACCGCCATTACACATTGCAACCTATTACGAGTCCATAATATACCGTCAAAGCCTATTACAAACCGCGGTTTCTGCATTCACCGTGAAGAGTCGACCACTATCATAGGAAACGCAGCAGCATTATTCTGTTATTTCCTCTGGTAATCTTTGCGAGTGTGGTCCTTACCACGTCAAGCCGACTCCTCCCTGCTGCGGTGATAATACAGCTGCAGCGTGGCTCTACCGTTACCGTTCCAGCCTATTAAAGTCCACTGCTGGACTTAGGCCTCCCCCCATTGATTGGCTCCTAGTGGATGCACGGTCTTTACAAACGGCACATTCTGCACATCAGCATTTTTACCTTATTGTTTCATTTTTCATTCTCATCAATTCAGTACGCAATCATTCGCCGTCGCGCATTGTACTCACTATCAATAATATCAGAATAAATTACATAATCAGTTCAAGTCTTATATCTATCATTTTTATCAAATTCTAAGATTGTACAGCACAGCGGCTCGTACAGTGGGGATATTTGCCATAGTTGAAACGGTTGGCAGACACAACTTATTATAAAGAAAAACATATAAAGCGTGATGAAATATAATTTAGTTCGAATTTCGAATATTCTACCTGCGGTTTTCAGTTGGAATGAGCCGACTACAAAATTTGAATAATGCCAAGAGCATTGTTTGCAAAATGTGGAATAATAATTTGTCGGCGTAATTAGTAATGATAAACTCATTAATATAGTCGTAGTTGGAGATAACGATCGTGAGATATTTGCGTTTATCAAAAATACATAGTGTCCAAAGAAAGATTTTTTTTTATTCCTCTTCCCCGGACCGCCATATGGTGTTAACGTATACTGTCCATCTTGTTGAAATTACTTTTAAATTAAATTAAAATTTGTGTTAATAAATAACTTAAGAAAATAGGAGTGCATAAATCAAGTGAAGGTACTAAACTATTGAGAAGAAAAATTAGCAACCTCTTCGTTTATACTGCTGCCCTGGTACTTTCTGGCGAATCACCCACTTACGAGGTACTGTGAATTCTTTTGTTCTCACTTTGGCAAATCAGTGCACGCGCAGAATACGCCATTTTTAGCATTCGAGGACAAAGGCCGTCATTGGCGACAGCATAAAGTGGGCAAGGCCTACCTATAACCTATAACAGTATTACGCAATAGTGCTGTTTGTACCTGCAAAAGCGTTATTATCTCCTAGTACTTAATATGGATAAGTATGACCGATCAACTTCTGAATCTAATATTGATCGATTGGAGCGCACGCCACCAAATTTTGTTACTCAGCGCCATAAACGGGGCAGAGAAAATGACTGGGAGCAAGATTTTGTCACATTCAGAAATGATATAAAGTCAATGATTTCCCAAATGTTGACTGAACATAAAGCTGAAATAAATAAAATACACTCTACTCTGATGGAAATTAAAAGCACAAATAATAACATAGAAGCTTCTATAGCATTTCTCACTTCACAGAATGAGGAATTAAAACATAAAATTGAACAAATGGAACTTCAAATCAAAAAAGATAAAGATTATATAACTATATTGGAGGATAAAATCGAGGATCTGCAACGCGAGAACCGTAAGACAGCCATAGAACTGAAAAATGTTCCGAAAATCACTAAAGAGTCTAAAGAAGACTTAATGAAGATGGTCTTAACTTTATCTAAAAATATTGGTTATAACCTTGAGAAAAACGACATTAAAGACATCTATAGAGTCCGTAATAAACGAGACATTAATAAAAGTCCAATCATTGCTGAATTGACGTCAACACTACAAAAGACGGAGTTTTTAAAAATGATTAAGTATTTCAGAATAAAGCAAAAGGAGAAATTGTGTGTCAAGCATCTAGGCTTTACCACAGACGAATATTCCCCCGTATACGTAAGTGAGCATCTAACAGCAAAAGCAGCACGACTGCATTTTCTTGCTCGCGACCTTGCTAAGACAAAAGAGTATAAGTTCTGCTGGTCTGCATATGGAAGAATTTATGTTAGAAAAATGAGAGCCTCCATAATTTTAATTAAAATGATTCTAAATTCAAAGTCTTATGCAAAAAGCATGACTATTAGTACTAAATATTTATTTTGTATTGATACACTTTTATTTGTATGTTTATTGTTCTTGTAAGATTAGTGTTCCTAAAATATTTAACCTATATAAATGTAAAATTATTATTCTTACCATAATGTCAACACACACACACACACATAAAAATAACACACATCACACATATCCATCCACTCTCATAAATATATTAAACAAACTCATCTTTAGACTCATTCTCATTTGTAAACACATATTTACAAATTATTTACACTATACCTACACATATCATAAAAGTACTCCTTTACAATCAATACATAAACACTTAGAATTAAAAGTAATGCAAATTATAGATAAAAAATCTGAATTTAATACTGGTTATGGATAGTTCTCTAAATACTTTACATGAATTAGACAATATAAGCATTGCACAATCCAGTGAATGTCGAGTCCAAGACTTTAGAACACAACAAATAATACATAAATCCGATATAACTATTATTTCACAAAATATTCGGAGTATTTACAGAAATTTTGATGACTTATATTTAAATCTTACTCAACTTCGAATAACGCCTGATTTTATTATCCTTAGCGAGTGTTGGTTAGACAAGAACAAACCTGTTCCTATATTAAATAATTACACGTCCTATAATACAACACAGCACATAAATCATTGCGATGGTGTTACTGCTTATATTAGTAATAAGCATTCAGTGAGTGTCAATGAAATTTCACTATCAGAAGCGTCTTGTCTGCAAATTCAATTTAATGACTACATTATTATTGGTATTTATCGCTCGCCATCAAACATACATGCTGAAAGCTTTATCAACTCTCTTAGTCTCTACTTAGAGTCCCTAAAAATGTGCAAACATATTGTCTTGACGGGTGATATTAACATTAATATAATACACAAATATAATGAAAGTACACATGAAAGAATAAATAGACTAAACTATTTAAATATGTTATGTACACATGGTTTGCTTCCAGGACACTCGATACCAACGAGAGGTAGCAACTGTCTCGATCACTGTATGTTGAAAATAGATACAAATAAATCAAATGCAACAATCGTAGTGATAAACACAACTATCACAGATCATTACATGATTTTCCTTAAGTTAAATAATCGTTATTATAAAACTACATTTAGTAATAAATTCAAAGGTCAATCAATTATGAAAATGCTATTAATAGCCTTAAAACACAAACTTACAAGAACTGCTTCTATGTAATGACTCTAACATTTTAACCGAATTATTGATATATAAAATCCAGAGACATATTCAAGAAAATACCTCTATGAAATTGGTCCCAAAACAAGTCGCACAGTAAAACCCTGGATGACTCAGGTGTCCTACGATGCATTAGGAACCGTAATAATATGCAACTAAAATTAAAATCTGATCCAGAAAATGAAGTGTTGAGAATCACGTATAAGCGCTACAGAAATCACTGCAATAATTTAATTAAAAAACTTAAGCGCAAATTTGAGCGACAACAGATAATTAATGCCACTGAAACCCTAAGATGCTCTGGAAAGCAATAAATGATATCACACATCGCAAGCAGTCACTAAACACAAATATAGAGTTGTTGAAAATAGAATCGAACCCCCTTGAATCTGTTAACTTGGTTAATAGTTACTTTGCCAATGTTGGGAAATCCTTGGCAGAGGATATTCTATCAAAACCTAACTCTATTAATTTTTCACTACGGATAAAACAATAAGCTCCCATGCTTCATCTTTTGTTTTGCTGGAGACTGATAATTCGGAGGTTAGAAATATCCTAATGAATCTTAAAACAGAGAGTGCCCCTGGATATGATAATATCACCACCAATTTTCTAAAACATGCGAATGTAATATTAGTACCCATAATAACACACCTGGTTAATCTTTGCTTTAGGGATGGCGTTTTTCCTACTGCTCTGAAGTTGGCATTAGTTACTCCTGTATACAAGGGTGGAGACAGAAGCGATCCAAGCAACTACAGACCTATATCTGTTCTTCCCGCAATATCCAAAATTTTAGAAAAATTGTTGAATAATCGTTTGACTAATTATTTAAATAAATACAAAATACTCTCAATATCACAATTTGGCTTTAGACGAGGTCTTTGCACAGAAGACGCTATTTCAGGTCTAACTTCACTCATTGTTGACCAAGTCGACAAAGGAAATAAATGTTTAACAGTTTTTCTCGACATAAAAAAAGCCTTTGATAGCGTCTCTGTCCCCACTCTTGTAAAGAAACTTGAACAAATAGGTATTAGAGGTAAACCCCTAGATTTATTTAAAGATTACTTAACAAACCGTAGACAACGAGTCAAAATAGGAGAGCATTGTAGTCATGATTCTACCATTACCGTCCCCACAGGAAGTGTACTGAGTGCGACTCTATTTTGGTTTACGTAAACTCCTATGTAATATATCGCTACAAAATGGGTACGTGTTCTCGTATGCAGATGACACTGCTCTGGCATTCTATGGTCGAACCTGGGAAGATGTCCGACATAGCGCTGAAGTGGGGTTAGCCAGGGTTGCAGAGTGGTTGAGACTACATCTATTGACTATCAATACATCTAAGACTAACTATATATGTTTTACTAACTACAATAGGACTCAACCTAATTTTAATATTAAAATTCATTCTTGTGTTGACCTTAATAACTCTAACTGCCCATGCCCTCACATAAACAAAGTATCAAGTACAAAATATCTTGGAATACTATTGGATCAGCGATTATCTTGGCATCTACATATTGAACTGTTAATGACTAGGATTAGAAAATTCATATGGTTTTTCAAAATTCTGAGACATCTCGCAACACCACCTATACTAAAACAAGTATATATTTCTTTAGTTCAATCAGTTCTGGTATATTGTATTAGTATATGGGGAGGTGCTACAAAAACAAAGTTTTTAGATTTAGAAAGAGCTCAGAGATCATTACTGAAGGTTATGAATTTTAAACCTTACAAATTCCCAACACAAGATTTATACACACTATGTGACCTTCTTACAGTTCGTAAGTTATACATACTAAATATAGTTCTTAAGGTACACAAGTCCCTTGCATATAACCCTGAAATTGAAAATAAAAGGAGGAAAACTAACGTAGCTCCAAGTGATCCGGTTAAAACAGCATTTGCTAGACGGCAACAGACAAAAAAGTCCTCTTATTTATATAACTATTCAAATAAAGAATTGAATATTTATTCTAAAACCAGTAAAGAATGTAAGGTAATTCTCATTGAATGGCTCAAACGGAAAGACTATCACGAAATAGAAAATTTGTTAAAATAACACGACTTACACACACACACACACACACACACACACACACACACACACACACATATACACGCGCGCGCCACACACACACACACACACACACACACACACACACACACACACACACACACACACATCTTCAATTTTTTGCATAATAAATTATTTTAGGAAAGGAATATTATCCTATTCTTGTAACTAAAGTATTGTATGTTAATTAAGGAAGAGCGAGTTTTTCCTGTCACAAGTATTTAAAAATACTTAAAAGGAGAACTCTAATATACTGCTATGATTGTTAATTTTTTGTTACAGAATAAACATTTTTGAATTTTGAATTTTGAATTCTGCACTAGAAACTATATACACGATAGTCATAAAATAATAAGAGGAAATATAGGTAAATTCGCAATAATTTAGGAATGATTTGAAAAATTGGCGAGCAGGATGGAAGACAAAAGAGGGCGAGGAAGATCGCCCAAGTATTAAACCGACTATAATAAGGCGACTGTGCGGTCCCTTGCACGAGTGTACTCGGCTGTCAGCAAAGAGAAGTGGCGAATGCTCGTGGAGCAAATAACATCTGCCCTTAAGAATTACACTTCGTGATTTCTTCCACCGTTTTGCCAATGGTTTTGTTAATATGACAACGAAGAAGTAGTACTTAACCAATAACAAAGTTGCGATTATCGGTGGTGACATAATTAAAGAGTTACTATGTGGTAAGACTTCATATCTGCATAGGAGTCTGCCTGGGTAGGTTCCCTCTTATTCCCCCAACCTTAACCCTCTTATCTTTTGCCACCAGTCTGTAGTGCTTGCACTGCTGTGTTCCGGTCTGAATGGTATAATCTTTGTCGTTAGAGATGACCACGCTCCTGTAAGCCTTCTTTGTTTGAAGTTAACTACATGTGTTCATGAACTGGAGTAGCCACTCACCAGGTGGACTAAGTAAATTCGTTTGTCCCTACAGCTTTATAAAAAAAAATTAACAATACAATTTTAACTGGGTACTGAATATATGAAAAACAAGTATACGATAAGATACGGGTAGAATTTTTCTTCATTATTTTTACAGATTTATTATAAATATTAGATCATATATGGTTCGTCGTGAATGCATCTTTTCTAACGACATTTTCTTTGATCATTATGTGGATAGTGGTGGTGGGTTCTAGTGGATATCCTATAAAACTTCAATTCAGTAGTATGAGAATGCAAATATTTAAATTGGAGTTTCCAGCAGGCTTACTGCGGGTTACGTGATGAAGAAATAGAAATAGATATTTTTATTCAAAAATATTATAAATAATATTTAGTGAAAGTCATTCTTACATTTAAATTGCGAGGTTGAGAAATGCATCTGCCCTGGGAAAAAAAGCAATAAATCTGGCGGTATTTTTTTTTTAGAAAAAAGGTACAGTTTTTATTATAAATATCTTGGTAGCGATCATCTCATTCCCAGGATTTATCATCATTCATGAATTCCTAGATATTATAATAACTCATTTTTTATACAATGTTCGTTAAATAAAGTTTTTAAACTTTACGGCGAACAAATATTTTCTTGGTTTTGTTTTAAAAGCGTATACACTGCCCCAAGAATGAATTACTGACTCTATGGAATCAAGTTACTGATACTACTAGCTTGTATCTGTTCCTAGTATTACCAGAATTAATGACACTTATTTTTTTAGAAGCTTCATAAATTTTGCGTACATACATTATATTTTCGTAAATGTATTTAGAGGCCAAAGGCAATTATTAATTTTCTCAAAATTTTACTTGATCTGCCATGTTTTTTTGTATTGGTCTGCCATGTGTAAGTTTTTGTAAAAGAGCTGTCTGAGCTACCAAGCTCAAGGGCCAAGTGCCATAAATTATATAGTACGCGCGCCTACCCTACCTAACGTGGGTTCGATCTAGTGCTCCATTTATTCAGTTGATATCAGAAGGATACTACTGCCCGTCACCTGTTTCGGTTTCCCTTTGTCGCCTCTTACGATATCCACGGCGTGATATGGGGAAGTGGAAATTCTTACACCGGCCCTACGCGGTTATTTTTTTAATAGAAATTTCCTATAATAGTAGTTTCACTTATATTGACAACTTTGCTACACGTGTTGATCCTTTTAAGAAAATAGTCAAAGAAAAGTTTAAAACTTCTAACAAAGAAATAACTGTACCAGCTACTCACCTTCTGAGACTTTAATTCTTCGATACACTATCCCTTAGCACCGATTTCGGGAGATTTAATTATTCTATACATTATGTCAGATGTTCAGAAGCTCTAATGTGGTAATAATTTTCATCCTGTTAGTTCTTTGAATTCGTTTTTTTTTCCTTTTGATAAAACGCTTAATTTTATTTTCTTAATATTACCTAATAGTTTCTGAACTCTATGTCCGGTTATTATATAGTATTCGGTTATTGAAAACAAAAACGTGATACATCTTGTTTAGTATTATTAGCATTTCATGATTTTTATGCTTAGCTTACACTCGGTAACGAAACAAACATTTAAAAGAAACAAGACTTGCAATATAACTATTCTATCCTACATTTCGCTCTCAGAAAATAAATTGAAAACATAAAGTAAATAACTTGAACGGCTACAACCCATTTTGCGACGTTCTCGAACAATCTATTGTGTTTTTGCTTGACAAAGCATGTATCTAGAAGAAGTGAGAATATAACATAAACTCGAAATATAACATAACGAAGTAACAAAATATAAACTCTCTCGCCTGTCACATAGAGGGGTAGGCAAAAACTACGGATTTCAGTTTGGCACGAACCTTACATATCATTCTCGCCTCCTTTTTATCCATATATCTGTATTTTTATCATATGTATGTACATGTTCGTCGGTTAAGAGAACTCTTTACGTGACTCATCTTTAATATATGGCCAGGTTGGTCGATAAACGTCTGTCCAGGTCATCCCTTGTCGAGTCTGCCACTCACTTCTGCAGCATGAATTTGCTTTGTCACTCTTTCCTAATTCATTATTGCTGCATGTCCAAACCACCAATGTATTTATTTTTCAATTCTGGTCTTCTTCAAACTCAAAACACACTTCTCGTAACACACAATTATTCACTAGAGTCACTCCTAACATTAATTCCCAATCACCGCATTCTACAACACTTACTCAATTGAATCGTTGACAATTATTTTGATTTTAAAACAACATTTTGTGAATCAAAGATTTCCTTTAATAGATAATAATATTTTACAGAGTTCTCTAGAGATAAGCACTCACCTTAAAATTTTATAGTACGCGAGAAAATAGACTTAGATCTCCGTCGGCAACAAATAAATTATTAACTGCAAATTAAATGCCACTCCACGTGCACGTAAAGGAGGAAAACTTTAAGAAATCTGTATAATGTGACACAGAGGTATATGTGACGGCGGTGTAGAGTTTTTTTTATTTTATAAAACTGAAGTGACAAATGAAAATGTAGTCCACCTGATGATAAGTGGATTGCAGTTAATGGACAATTGCAGCCTTCAAACAAAAAAGGCTGTTACCACTCAGGACTGACATTGAATGCCTTACAGTCTGTAATTATATCGGTTTCTTCTGAGTCGAAAAATAAGAAAGAAGATTTAAACAGTACTAAAAATATACACGATAATATTATAAGAAATATAGGTATATACGCAATAATTTAGGAATGGTATAATATTTCTAAATTATTATTGCGTTTAGTCCAGTCACTGTTACGCAAAGAAAAGAGGAAAAACACGAGTGTTACGAAACATGGGTTTTCAAATCCATGTAATCTCTATGCCAGCTTCTTATGCCCAAAAATACAGCTTAAGAGAGTTATTTATAATTTTATTTCATTTGTGAGAGGGTTTTTAAAGCAATTGTCCGACGCACTGCCCCAGTGACAGACTCAAGCAAAGAAGTGCAAGCAATGCTATTTGGCGGTAGAAATTGGTAAGAGGGTACTACCCAATGCCCAGCCCTGGGCAGCATAGGTGGCCTACCACCTATTGACATTTTAATACGACAAACAATCCAATTGTTTCATCAGCATATTTTCAGGTTATGCGATAATATTATAACGTACTAGACGTTAGAACAGATGAAGAAACCATCTTATCTGTTACTCCAGGTTTTTATATTTAAAAAAGCTTCGTATTCTTTTACAGGCCGTTTGGAAGTAAATTAAGTGCATGAAAACCCCTTTTTTGAAACAAATAACCAGTTAAATTATTTACAAATCGTTCAGTTTTTTTTTTTCATTTTAAGTTATCCTAAGTTGCTGAATTAATAATTTTTAATATAAACTGATTTTATATGCACCTAATATGTAAACCATAAGTATGTAATAAAACGAATCGTTGCGGAGGTTGAAACGTCTCTTTAATATAGGAATAGGGCATTATTCTGTTGGTAAACATCGGTGGTAGCTTAGCATCAGGTGATCTTGTTTTCGTTCGTCATTATTATAAAACAGCCCTTATTTGGAATGCTACGTGCGTAGACACATTGGCGGCCTCTTTTACCTCAGGGGTACTTTTAGAGACGGTTTCAGAGACGGACAGACCTGAGTATATAACGAAAATATGAATCTCTGAGAGACCATTGCCGCTCTAAAAGCAAAATATATCGCGAAAAGTTGGACTGTGCGATAACTTTAGTTATTTTTTATTGTTATAAACTATTATAAAGTATGATTTAAATTTATATCAAACAATATTATACATGTTTGTTTGCGAGTCGCTTCGAGATGTTATCATTATGTGACTGGCAACAACGTTCGTTATTTGTAGATAAAAATATTTTCTATTTTATTTACCTCAGATATTTTTAAAAATTATTTCCGAACTTACGAACGAACATATTGTTAAAGGACCCCTTGGGAGATTCGGAGCCTCAGTAATCTTGACGACATGTAATAGTAGCTTTGACATTTCATTACGGTGAGATGGCAGAAGTAACTTGACGATAAGAAGACGGTGACTTTTGACAACTTGACAGGAAATAAGTCAATATGTTTTTTTATATCACTAGATATTGGCCTCACTTCATTTAGCACACTATGGGATATTATTTGGAGGTCTAGACATAATACATATCTATAAAGATGTTAAGGTAAGATGTTAGGTCTATATATTAGGTCTTTACCTATGAAATTGCCGTTTTTTGTGAAATAAGTTTTTTCTATATTTTTTATTTGTATTAATCAAAGTAATCACCCATGCAATCGATGCATCTTTGCCATTGCAGTGGTAGTTTACTGATGCCCTTCTTGAAAAAATCAGCTGGACGGGAGGCAAAAAATTCTTCAAAGGCATTTTGTACAGCCTCTCCGGTATTGAATTTTTTTCTCGCCAAAAAGTTATCCAAATTCTGGACAAAGAAGAAGTTCATCGGCGCAAGGTCTCGTGAGTACGGTGGATGACGGAGAGCTTCAAACCCCAGCTCTTGTAACTTGGAGACTGTTGTGCAGTATGAGGTCACGCGTTATCGTGCAGGAGCAGCGGGGATGAGCGATTGACCAAAGCTGGTTCGAGACGTACAAGCTTCTCCATCATTGTGTTCAGTTATTTACAGTACACATCTGCAGTAATATTTAGTAAGAAGCTGTGATGAATCACACTGGTGCTAGACCACCAAACAGCGACGAAAACTTTTCTAGGGGTAAGTTTTCGTTTAAGGCATCGTTTAGGTGCTGAACCAGGATCCAACCAACTTGCTGAGTGCATGCGATTGTCAAACAGAATCCATTTTTCGTCGCAGGTCAATGCGGTTTAAAATTCCTTCGTGTGTGTCCCTGTTAAGAAGTGCAAGGCACGTTTCGATGCGTACTTCGCACTGGCGATCATTGAGTTCGTGGGGCACCCATTTGTCAAGCTTTTTTACCGTGCCAATTTGACGCAAATGGACCAATATTGTTTTGATGCTAACGTCGAAAGTTGCTGCTAATTCAGCCGTAGATTGAGTTTCGTCAGCTTCCACAATCGCCTTTAATTCGTCATTGTCGACCAAAGTTTTTAAACGACGTCGGGGTTCATTTTTCAGGTCAAAATTTTCAGAACGGAAGCGGGCAAACCAATAACAGGTGGTGCGTTCGTTTGTAGTATTCGCTCCGTAAACGTCGTTGATGTTGCGTGCCGCTTGTGCCGCGTTGCTACCACGACGGTACTCATATTCCATAACTACTCGAATTTTTAACGTATCCATGATGTAGGAAAATATTCAAATGCGATGAAAACATAACGCTAATCCAAATCATAAGCAAAATGGCTAATTTTGGAAAAGAATTCCATGTTTTTAAAATAAAATTAATTTAAAATTAGAATTCTTAGCCAACCAAAAATTGTTTTGATTCGAAATGGCCAGTACTGCAGAATGGAAATTTCATAGGTAAAGATCTATTATAAAGATGTCAATTACATAATGCATTAATACTCACGCCTGTCACCCAGAGGGGTAAGTAGAGACCACGAACTTCCATATCGCGCGATCCTGACACACCACTCTCGCCTCCTTTACATTCCATATACCTACGCATACAACATGTTCGTCGGTTAAAGGTACTCTTAATCTAGCCCATCTTTTTTTTATATAAGAGGGGCAAACGGGGCACATGAACAACTGCAACACCAGGGAAATTACAAATGCGTTGCCGGCCTTTTAAAAAACAGGCTCTTTTCTTGAAGGCCCCTAAGTCGCATCGGTCCGGGATCGGCAGTAGTGGACCGCCAATCATCCAGGTGGTACGGATGGTATTTCGAGTTCTGTCGCGATGTGCGATGGTGAAATTGAGCGGCTGGAATTAGTCCGAACAATTCCTCTGAGTACTTCCCGTGGTAGATACGATAGAATACGCAAAGAGATGCAATATCTCTTCGCAGCGCCAGTGAGTCAAGCCGATCAGAAAGAGCTCGGTCGCCGACGATTCGAACCGCTCTGCGCTGGATGCGATCAAATAAAAGGAGCTGGCACTGGGGAGCCCGGCCCAAAGATGGGAACAGTATTCCATGTGCGGCCAAACCTGCGCCTTGTAAAGTTGCAGGCGGTATGCCGGCATGAAACACCTTCCCGCTCTGCTGAGCACGCCAAACTTTTTAGAGGCCTTCTCTTCCAAGTGACCACGAAACTGCAAGTCATTCGATATGTCGATTCCAATACTGGCTGAGGCAACAAGAGGAGTGCCCTGAAACTGAGGAGACACGACAAAGGGGTTTTTAGCGGTAAACGCGCAAACTTGTGTCTTCTGGGGATTGAACTGGACTAGATTTATTGGCCCCAATCCTAGACTTTGTTCAACAAAGTCTCGATTTCAGACACGAGTTTGTTCCGGTACTCGGGGACGTTTTTTCGAGAAACATTAGCACGGCCGGTGTGTAAAGCATCACCAGTGCTGTCGTCCGCATATGAATGTTACCGGCTTGCAACATGTCATTGATATGCAGAAGAGACAGCGTTCGTAATAGCACGCACCCTTGTGGAACACCAGCGTTAATAGGAGCATGTTACCGTCTACTAAGACTTTGATGCTCCGATCAGCCAGAAAACTGGTGATCCAACTGCACAATTTCTCGGGAAGCCCATAGGAAGGAAGCTTAGAAAGAAGCGCTTTATGCCAAGCCCGATCGAAGGCCATCGCTATGTCCAAACTAACCGCCATAGCCTCACAATTGGCGGGATTCCGTCAGACCCACTCGACTTGTGAATGTCCAGGGAGAGGAGTGCTTTACGTACTGAGCATTGTGTGAATCGCACATGAGGTATATAGCACACACACTGCATCATCCATCATGCACATACATATTCAATGTATGGTCGATAAACTTTCGTCTAGGGCGTCCATTGCCGTCTCTGCCGTTCACTTGTGTTGAGATAATTCTCATTTATCACATATATCACAATTATTACTATAGAAGTCAGTTAATTTCATGTATTTTTGATTAAATAAAATTCCATCTCCTATTTTAAAAACCGTAATAGCAAAATATAGTTAATTAATAGAATCAGGCGTTACTTTGCGGAAATCCATTATATAAAAGTTTACTTTGCCAATATCCGCTCAATAAAATAAAATGATGTGTCTTACCTAGTTTGAAGAGCACCTCCCGCCCTCCCTCAATTGCGTGCACTATCCCCGTCACCACTAATCCCAGCACCACTACTCCCACCACCACTACACTAGGAAAGACACACCACCGACGACAATACGACACGTGTTTCGCCCCTACACGAGGCATCTTCAGGTGTAGTAGACTCTACGGTGGCTGACCACTAAGTGAGCGGCGAGCCAAAAACAGGTGCTATTTATAAGACTCGCCGACGCAACCGCTCCCCACTTAAGTAGTGAGCGACCGCGTCATGCGATAAAACATGCGACCAATCACCACCTGACGTACGCAGCCGCCTGCTATTAAATTAATAACAAGCCGCTGCGAAACGCCCGCCTACCCTCCAACCACGCAACCAATCGCTAATCACCGTGAAGGTGACGAACGACCATATTGCGAGGCTGTCCGTTATTGGAGAGCAGGTTTAAAGATGTTTAAGAGAGGTCAGTTAGAAACATTTGTTTGTTCATTCAGCAGTGCAACATTACTATTTTTATTTTTTAATATCTCCAACTGTTCCAGCACACACAGTCGCAGCCCCTTATTACAAGTATGTAAGACATTAAAGGAGTGGTCGTTGGTTAGGTTGTGTCCAGTGTCCAAGAGATGTTTAGCGAAATGGGATTTATCGGGATTGCAATTCCTGTACACGGCTAAATGCTCTTTGTAACGTGTCTCGAAGTTGCGACCAGTCTGACCCACGTAAACGGCGTGGTATTCGTCACAAACAAGTTTATAAACACCCGACTTTTGACGAATATCTAACTTATCTTTGTTATTACAGATATTTCTAAGAGAATTGTTTGTTTTGAACGCAACGTACACGCTGTTCTGTCGAAGAGCATTAGCTATTTTTTCAGATATGGAGCCTAAGTAGGTCAATCTGCTCACATATCGACGAACACTTTGAGGTTGAACCGCGTACAGAGAATTGCGGACGGCATGCTTTTCTTTCTTTTTAATTAAATTGTTAATGAGGTTTTTTGAAAAACCATTAGAGACCGCAATTTGATAAATTACGTTAAGCTCTTTTAAATAATTTTCTTTACTTAATGAGACAGTAAACAAACAATTAATATAACAATAAAAGCGGCTAATTTATGTTGCCAGGATGACACGATGACGCGTGGATGACCGTGTCGGTATGAGTTCATCATCATCATCATCATCATTACAGCCCTTCACAAGTCCACTGCTGAACATAGGCCTCCCCAAGGAATGCCACAAAGCACGGTCCTGAGCCACCCGCATCCATCGACTTCCTGCATGTCTTACCAGGTCGTCACTCCATCTAGTGGGGACGCCCTCACTTCGTCCGCCGGTACGAGGCCGCCACTGAGAACCTTTTTCCCCATCGGTTGTCGGTTCTTCGAGCTATATGGCGGCCCATTGCCACTTCAGCTACTAATCTGTTGGGCTATGTCGGTCACTCTGGTTCTACTGCGGATATCCTCATTTCTAAGTTTATCACGCAGTGAGACTCCGAGCATAGCCCCTCCATAGCTCGCTGAACGACCTTGAGCTTCCTCATCCGGCCAGCAGTGAAGGACCACGTCTCAGTTCCATAGGTCATCACTGGCAACACGCACCGGTTGTACAGCCTCGTTTTCAAGTTTTGAGGTATACCTGACGAGAAGATGTGCCGTAATTTCCCAAAAGCTGCCCAACCGAGTTGAATCCGTCGATTGACCTCTCGGTCGAAGTTGGACTTACCTAATCGGACTATTTGTCCCAGGTAAACATATTCGTCAACAACTGAGCTTAGTGCTCCCAACAACTACCGGCATAGGTGTGACATGGACATTAAACATGATCTTTGTTTTGTCCATGTTCATCTTAAGACCTATCCGTTGGGAGGCACTATTGAGGTCATTGAGCATAGTGCTTAGGTCCTCCAGCGATTCTGCCATAAGGACTAATATCGTCGGCAAATCGAAGGTGAGTGATGTACTCGCCATTGATGTTAATGCCGTATCCTTTCCAGTCCAGAAGCTTGAAAACGTCTTCCAATGCAGCGGTGAAAAGTTTCGGGATATAACGTCACCCTGTCTTACACCTCTCTGCAGTTGGATAGGTTTTGTACTCTGGTTCTGTACTCGGATAGCCATCGTAGCCCTACTGTACAAGCACTTCAACACTTCGATATACCGACAGTCAACTTGGCACCGCTGAAGGACTGCAGCACCGCCCAAATTTCGACGGAATCAAAGGCTTTCTCATAGTCCACATACGCCAGACATAGTGGCAAATTGTACTCCTCGGACTTCTGTACAATTTGCCGAAGGGTATGTATGTGGTCTATGGTGCTAAAGCCTTTCGGAAACCGGCTTGTTCGGGAGGCTGGAAGTCGTCGAGTCTGCGTGCGAGACGATTCGTAATGACTCTCGAAAACAGCACGTAGACGCGGCTCAGAAGGAAATCGGTCTGTAGTTCTTCAAGAGAGCGTTGTCGCCTTTCTTGAAGAACAAGACCACCGCACTTCTGCTCCACGCCTCCGGTGTAGTGCCACCATGTAGGACGGAATTAAAGAGCTTCTGAAGGACTTCAAGTACCGGTTTTCCACCCGCTTTAGAAGCTCCGCCGTAATTCCATCCTCACCTGGGGCCTTGCCGTTTTAAGGTGCTGGAGAGCCATTCTAATCTCGCTCAGACTGACGTCGGGATATCATCGGAATAGTGTCGGATAAGACTCGCTCTTGATCGTTACTCACACTTGCGTGTGGCTCCAACGATGATGTGTACAGCTGCCCATAGAACCTCTCAATCTCACCAAAATCTCAGGTGTCCCGGAAACGGCGCTGCCACACTCGGTCTTCAGCTTCGACAGTTGGCTCTTTCTGGCAGACAGATCTCTGGCAAAGACTTTGGAGCCCTGGTTCCGCTCGATCGCTTCTTCAATACGAGCTGTATTGAAGTTGCGCAAGTCCCGCCGCATGCATTTGGAGATCTGTCTGTTCAGTTGCCTGTATGCTATCAAATCTACTGAAGATTGCAGCCTACTTCCCGTCTAACAGCCATGAGATTAAGAGTGTGATCGGAGTTTTTGTGTTCTTCTGTGGCGGGTCTTACAAAACTTAGCTCCGACCGCATGGACAGTTTCCACGAGCTTGTCATTCATATCGTCCACTGCATTGCAATCTTCTAGGCACTGAAAACGGTTTTGTAACTCGAGCTGAAAGGTTTCGGGACTTTGGATTAGAGCACGAGGGGGACGGAGCGTTGACTTCATTAGACGACACCTCCAACTTAACGTTTAGGTTCAGTGTGCCTCTAACCATTCGGTGATCGCTACCAGTTTTCACCCTCGCGATCACTGAGACATCACTGAACAGTTGGCGTCTAGTTGTCATAATGAAGTCAATCTCATTTTTTGTCGAACCGTCGGGGCTCGACCAGGTCCACTTCCTGTGGGGCCGCTTCTGGAAGAAAGAGTTCATCATAAAGAGTCCCTCTTTCTCCATGAAGTCGGCCAGCTGCTGGCCCTTGGGTTCCGTTGCCCTAATCCGAATTTCCTACTTTCAGCTCACCGTTCTCTCTTGTGCCTAGCTTTGCGTTGAAGTCTCCCATTAACACCGTATAGTGGGTTTTAGAGGAATGCATGGCTCTAGAGATATCCTCATACATTTTCTCTACCTCCTCATCGGGTGTGCTGAAGTTGGTGCGTAAACCTGTATGACCTTCAGCGAATACCGTTTGGTGATTCTGAGTATAAGGTACGCAACCCTCGTCGACACACTCCCAATTTTACAACGTTGTTAACGAGAGACTTGTGGACGATAAACCGACACCTCCTTGGGACAGATGGTCGCCCTCCTGGTGATAGAACAAGTTGCCGGATTCGAGGATTACCGTGTCCTCCCCTTCGGACCTCGGATAATCCTATAATATTCCAGCGCAACTTGTCTATCTCTTCTTCCAGCTCCAGGATCTTCTCGTCAGTCTTCAGAGTGCGTGCGTTATAAGTTGCCAGGTCGAGTCGTCGTAGGTGGCAACCGAACTCCACCGGAGATTCTTAGCACCCTGCCCTGCCGTTACCATGGTCGCCACCGTAGCCAGGAATAGCGGGGCCGCCGGGGACTGGGGCCGTCTCTTCGTAACTTTCTTCATTGGCTTCTTCCACGCTTGGCGAGCGGGTTGGCAACCGCAGTTTTTATTGTTATTTGCTGTTATCAGAAAGATGCTGCTGCCCATCTTCTGCCTCAGTTTCCTCTGTCGCCTCTTACGACACCCACGGAAGATATGGGGTAGTGGGTATTCTAACCCGCCACTACACGGTATGAGTTGGCTTTCGGTAAATTTGGAAAACATGCAACGACCTTTCGTTATTGTTAAGTCGAGGAAATTAAGGGAACAATCTTGTTCTAATTCAAGCTTAAATTTAATTTTATCGTGGACTCTATTTATTTTATTAAGGAAAACATCCAGTTGTCTCCTTGTGCCAGTCCAGCAAATAATTATGTCATTTACATATTTATAATAGTACAAGATATTTTGATTGACAACTATATGTTGTTTTTCGAAATTATTCATGAAAATGTCCGCCATAAGAGGACTTAGAGGGGACCCCATAGCTAACCCTTCTTTTTGTAGATAGAAACGGTTATTAAACCGAAAATAGTTTTGTTTCATACAGAGAGAGGTTAAATTAAGAAGATCATTTGTTTCCCCAGGATGTAGACGACGTTTATTTAAGAGATCTGCGGGTATACGCAAACAGTCAGGGGATGGGACATTTGTGAAAAGACTATCAACGTCTAAAGATAACAACATGGATTTAGGAGGAATACGAATATCTTTAATTTTGGAAACGAGATCTAAATTATTTTTAAGTCTGTAAGTTGGATTGAAACCAGATTTCTCATGAAGGAGGAAGTTTAATTTTTTAGCAAGGAAATAAGCTGGTGCACCTATATATGAGACAACTGGACGAATAGGAACATGTTCTTTATGTATTTTAGGTAACCCATATAAAATGGGTGCTTGAGGATTCATTGGAACAAGATTGCTCCGAGACAAGTTGTGATCGGGAAAAACATATGATGACTGTTGTATACATACTTTAATATCTGAAGTAAACTTTTTGGTTGGGTCAGACTCCAATAACTCAAAGTCATCTCCTTGAATAACATCGTTAACCTTCTGGCTGTACACGCTATTCTCCATAATGACAACAGTATTGCCTTTGTCGGCTTTAGTAACAATGAGGTTATTGTCCTTTATTCTCTGCTTTAGTGACTTATAAATAGGGAACTCATGATTGTAATGGGAAGATGTAGGTACAGCCCGAATTTCTTTAGCTACCAAACTCTTAACGATGTTATCTTTCTTCCCGATCACAACGGCCATCTCCGCGTCAACGACCACAGTCTTTTTTTCATTGTTTCTTTCCAACATTGACTTGTCTTCATTTGGAGCCCAAATCACAGAGTTGCACTCCAAATGACTTTTTACCATCGCTTTATATAAAGCCCTTATTTCGTTAATGTTAGTGAACCCGTTTGATTGTCTCAGGACAAAACCAAGATTGCGGCATGCCCTCTTGCAGACTTCAGTAATGTATTCTCGAAAATTTAAATCTCTTGTGAAGTGAACACCCAGATCTTTCACTTTCATGACGCGCTGCAGCTGCTCTCCCTCCATGTGGTACGGGTGGTGGCGCGGAACACGTGCTCGGCTAAATGACAACGTAGAGCTTTTTCCCACGTTAAAATAAAGTTTATTGTCCCGGCTCCACTTCATGGCCTAATTTATATCCCGCTTCAGTCTAGCATGGTCTAAGGTATATCTTATTTCGATAACTAATTTTAAATCATCAGCAAATAAAAAGGACGTCGATTCCTTGATTCCTTGATCACCTCCGGTAAGTCGTTTGTCATAGTGATAAAATGGAGGGGACCCAAATTACTTCCTCAACTATCCCCTGCCCTTGTAAAGTACTGCTCGGAGTAGTACCCGTCATCTCGACGTCTGTCTCGCAAGTAGCTGGCGAAGAACTTCAACGTATGTGATGTAGAGCCTACTCCGGCCAACTTCGCCATCAACATATCATTATCGACCATATCAAATGCCTTCCGAAAATTGAAAAAGGCCACATAAACCTGTATTCCTGCATCAACTGCTGAGACTACTTATGGCATTAAATGCAGCAAGTTCCCCGTTGTACTCCGACCAGAGCGGAAGTCATGTTGCGCGTCAGACAACAGAGTTTTACCTGCATCTACAAGCAGTGGTGAATGGCAGATTCGAATACCTTGGCTGGTGTGCACAATATCGCTACAGGTCTGTAGTCAGTAGGTTCCGGACCTCCACGACCTTTCGGCACTAGAACGAGTTGAGTAAGCTTCCACCTATCAGGAGAGGTCTCAGTATTAGTCGGGAGAGCGTGCAGTACTCCTCCGTCGGCTGTAGGGCCGCGCGATGCACCCATGGGCTCCCTGTTGAAGCCGCGCTCGCTGCTGATACGTCCAGTACAGCCGGTTTTTGGTTCTACACGGAATGAAAAAAACTGTGCAAATTCGTCAGCGCATTCCTGATTCGATAGGATTCGTCCATTTTTAATTAAATGATGTTGGGAAGAGTTACCTTTTTTTAACCTTACGTAGTTCCAGAAAGCTTTCGGGTTCATTGCCAGATGGTTCTGTATGCGATTTTGATAAGTTATCAGAAGAAGAAGTGAATTCAGAGATCGCACTCGATCAATCTCTGCATACACTTCTACTACTACACTGAGCGAACGATTTATAATCACTACGTATTTACTTCTTTTATATATTTATGTAAAACGTACTTCATTTAAATATTTTTTACAATCTCTTAACTTAATCTTCAATGGCGTGATCTCTTGTTCTGATATACTTAAAACTAACTGGGATTCTTAAATTTTCATCTTGGCATTAATGATATCATTTACTATATCAGTAAATAAAGAGGTATCGATCATTCGCTCTAATTTAGGCGTCGTTCTATCCTGTATTTTTAACTGAGCTCCTTCAAATGCCTGGTTGATATCTTCCTTCGGCGCAACGTTAACCTTTGCTCTAATCTCGGTAGCAGCAGCTGTATCATCAATCGGAGTATCGTCCGTTACTCGAATGAGCCGAATAACATCCAAACAAGATTCACATTTAACGCACGCCTCATTTCCATACTCTTTTCTCTAAATGAGGCTGATGTAATGTTCAAGCATCGATAGTGGTAACTCACTTTGCATCAATTACATTTTAATAAATCAAATTTTTCGATCAAACTTTTACAGCAAAAACAGTTCTTCATATTATTCGCATTTAATTTTGTAAGCCTTTTATTATATTGGACGTACAAACTGTTAATCACACAGGATTAATGTACTTTTTCCCATAGCTATTTACACTTGAATCCAATAACACTAGTAAATAAATCGTCACTGATTCCTATA
The DNA here is from genome assembly GCA_029286625.1 of Parnassius orleans. Classification (NCBI taxonomy): domain Eukaryota; kingdom Metazoa; phylum Arthropoda; class Insecta; order Lepidoptera; family Papilionidae; genus Parnassius; species Parnassius orleans. The sequence continues at coordinate 59,113 of JAGSMP010000250.1, read as the reverse complement.
CACAAATGTCTAACACCTAATAAAACAAAGAAAATAAAATAAAATTCAATTAAACATACACAGGTTTGACACTTTTGACGTTGACATAACATAAAATGTAGGAAGTAATTACTCCTGCCCTCTATGTATCTATCCTTTTATTCAAAATCCTACCGATAGTAGTAAATTATAAAAGCTCTTCTTAAATAAAAGGGACACCAAAAGCCACATCAATAAAACAGACAGGGTGTAATTTTATTACGGCCGTCATAATGATAATTTACTCTTGTGAATTCTCTTTCATTAGATATTCAGAATTAAAGTTGATACTGTAATAAAATCAAAGATATTTAAATATATAGGTATACTAACCTAAATGTCTTTGAATAAAATATTCTGTGCAAGTCCAGCGTCCCTTTGAGGTTTGCTTAGATGGAAAATATTTGCTTCAGTGGTAATTCATAGAGTGAATTTAAACATAGTCGCGGGGCTAATGGGCTAAGCGCTTCCTGTAAACTTCTCCGTACGCAAATGCCCGAGTTCGGTTCGAATGCAGACTTAATTTCCAATTGGAGGAAAGCTACGTCTTCTTCTCTGCATCGGAGTATGTCTGGGTAGGTACCAACCTCTTCCCTATTTCTGCCGCCTAATAGTAGTGCATTGATGTATTCCGATGTGTGTGAAGGGTATGAAGAGTCAGTAGAGTTACAGACTATGATTTATTCCATCTTGACCTCCTAGGTAATAACGCAGCGTATATGAAATCTATACCTTCACACAACGGTCATGACATCAGAGACAGTGTTGCCGTCGGGTCGGGTCTTATGTACAATTTACCGAAGGATGTGTAATGTGTATGTGGTCTATGATACTAAAACCTTTTCGGAAACCGGCTTGTACTGAGAGTTGTACTGGGAGTCGTCGAGTCTGCGTGCGAGACGATACGTAATGACTCGAAAACAGCACGTAGGACGCGGCTCAGAATTGAAATCGCTCGGTAGTTCTTCAACAGAGCGTTGTTACCTTTTTTGAAGAACAAGACTACCGCACTTCTGCTCCACGCCTCTGGAATAGTCCCACCATGGAGGACGTAATTAAAGAGCTTTTGAAGGACTGGTTTTCCTCCCGCTTTCAGAAGCTCCGCTGTAATTCCAACCTCGCCTGGACTTGCCGTTTTTAAGTTGCCTCCAGCAACTTAAAAACGGCAAGTCCCGGCGTTCTAATCTCACTTAGACTGACGTCCGGAATATCATAAAACACCACATTTCATTCAGCTTCAACAGTTGGCTCTTTCTGGCAAACTCAATCTCTGGCAAAGACTTTGGAGCCTTGGTCCGCTCGACCCCTTCTGGTGGTGAAATTTTACACTGATATTATGTATGGTATGTATTATTTGACCGTTAACCTTTCTGTGACAATGAAATATCCTAAAAGGTAGGTTAGATTACGATGATGATGATGACGATAACGATCAATGATGTTGACCATGATGTTGATGGCAATGATGATGATGATAATGACGAAGAAGATGACGATGACTATGACGATGACGATAACGATGACTATGACGATGACGATAACGATGACAATGACGATGACGATGAAAATGACGATTATGATGAAAATGATGATGACAATGACGATGACAAACACGATAACAATGACGGTGACAATGACAATGACGATGACGATGACGATAACAATGACGATGACAATGACGATGACGATGAGGATGACAATGACGATGCGATCACGATCACGATTACGATCACGATCCCATGATAATAGTAATAACCATAAGGGACAACACCACGTAACCAAGAAAAGAGAAACGGTAAAAACAAGCTGAAATAAAAATTTAAAACTGGCCAATTGCGTGTCGGACCACGCGCAATGTAGAGGTAGGGTTCCGTAGTTGCCCGTCACAATACGTGAGCTTTCTTGATAATGAGCATAAGTGAGTTCGCTGTTTGACCGCTATAACAACTAAAATTAGCCCAAATAGGAAGATCGTAACTGAAGGGCTTATTTTCAAATCAGACTTATAGGGAGTGATATTCAAAAAAGATTTAAAAACTTTTCGATTTTGAAAATAATACAATTTACATCAAATCATTCACATGCCAAGGTACAAATATGATCATAGTTGACTATCTATTTATAAATTCCCGGCAGTGCAACCCTAAGATATACATATATGACCGTAACGAACCTTCACGTAAACCACCTAAATTATCCTGAGGTCGCCCGCGTAAATCAAGAGTGTGACGAATGAAACTGTATGAGACTATATGATTGTATGAATACTTTGAATGAAACCTATAATAACTACCAACTAAAAAATAAGTGAAAGTAGTAAGTAAGTAAGAAACATCCTCCCTGACTATCCCGCAAATGAAAAAGTAAAGCTATAGTAGTAATGCATAGTCGTTTTGTTCATAACAGTTTACAATAATATTACAAAATTATACTGCAGCTAGTTTTAGATCATTTTCTATGGAGTTGTAACGAAATTTTTACTGACCCAAGTGCATTATATAAGTTGGTCGATTATACTCGTTAACTTCTAAATTCTACTGAGCTGTGATGATAGTTTTCCTTTTAACTTCATTATATATGCTACTATCTTGTATACTTTTCACATTTCCAAAACAATATCTATAACTATGCCAAATTACAGAGTAGTTGTAGCACCTAGAGTCTCTGAGAAAAACCGCGGGCGGACGGACGGACGGACATGGCGAAACTTTAAGGGTTCCTTGTTGTGTAATACGGAACCCTTAAAACGGCAGTAAGCTGTTATTTTAATCATGAAGATGATAATGAATACGTCACGTGATGACGATGATTAAATAGCTGTAGTGTGGCTGTACCACGTTTGAGAAGACTACGACACTTCACTTCTTACGATATTCATGGAATTCATAGGATGATGGTTTCTCGGTGTATAAAATGTACATATAAATCTATATTTATGATAGTTATAATATTGAAATATATTAACTTCATTCTTCTAATAATAATTCATGTATGTCACCTTATACCACATGTACACCCCACTCCACATCGCAGGGAAAGATATATTGCCTTTTTATTCCATTACGTTACGAATACCAAGATTCATTTTTCATTTGCATAACAAACCGATACCTGAGCATACGAACCGTAACCGCAATATTTTTTATTTATGATTTTTGCTTTAGTACAATATTTTATTGGAGACAGTTTTTGTAATATCATCCGTGCACAATTTACTATGAAATGTATTAAATCTCATGAGAAAATCATTTGTAGAGCCACGCTGCAGCTGTGAAATGTATTGATATCGATATCGGTAAGTTTGACAAAGCAAAGTTGCATCGCGGTCTTATAAAATAATCAGAAAGCGCGTAAATCTTTTGATATTCCGACATTATTCTGCGTGGCATATATGTAGCACTTAGTCATTTCTAACAGTAATTTCAAATGAAGTGAGGGTGTTATTTTCAAGATTAGATTAGATTAGCCGAGAACTTAAATTTGCAAATACAAAAATTAGGTATAAAACACTTTCATGTCGCGTCAAATTATAAAGAAGTCTCAGTTTTGTTTCACATGTGTTTGACTTCTACGATGGCGAGAGTATGTATTCCATTTAAGGTACTACCCCTTTATCTGCAACGCATTCTATTGCCGATGTAATGCCGCAGCAAGGCAACGTTGTCGCATCATTAGTGTAGCTTCGACCCAGTTCATCTCTTACGATGCACACGGAGAGAGATTCGGACCTGGATGTTACGCTGCCATCGCACGAAGATTACTCTCGCCTCAATTTCACTCAAAATCTCAGGTGTCCCGGAAACGATGCTGCCACAGACAGTTGGCTCTTTCTGGCAGACAGAGTACCCTGGCAAAGAATTTGGAGCCTGTATTGAAGTAGCGTAAGTCCTGCCGCATGCATTTGGAGGTCTGTTTGTTCAGTTGCCTGTATGCTGTCAAATCTATTGAAGACTGCACCCTCATTTCCTATCTAACAGCCATGAGATTAAGAGTGTGATTGGAGAGTTTTTGTGTTCTTCTGCGGCGGGTCTTGCGGAACTTAGCTCCGACCGCATGGACAGTTTCCACGAGCTTGTCATTCATATCGTCCACTGCATTTCAGTCTTCTAGGTGATCGCTACCAGTTTTCACCCTCGCAATCACTGAGACATCACTCAGTCAATCTCATTTTTTGTCGAACCGTCGGGGCTCGACCGGACTCGAAGGTCCACTTCCTGTGGGGTCGCTTCTGGAAGAAATAGTTCATCATAAAGAGTCCCTCTTTCTCCATGAAGTCAGATAGCTGTTCGCCCCTTGGGTTCCGCTGCCCTATTCCAAATTTCCCTACTTTCAGCTCACCGTCCTTTCTTGTGCCTAGTTTTGCGTTGATGTCTCCCATTAACAACGTGTAGTGGGTTTTGGAGGAATGCATTGTTTGATAGGAACATAAAAAATTTGAATGCGTTTAAATACTTATCTCATTTTAGTTTTCCGAAAAGCCGTGAATAAACGAATAAGTGGGTGATAGCGATAAAAAGGCCCAGCTAGGAGCCTAACATAAGGAGTTCTGTATGTTCCTTGCAATGATATGACAGATTCGTAGTTTATAGTCAATTATGGAAATGATTTGGAATGCAAGTGTCTGACTATGTAGTCAGACACTTGCTTGTGAGCAATTTCAAGGCGCACTCGTATACAGAAGAAATAAACCATTTTCATTAATTTATTATATTGAAAGATAGAGGTGGTCTTATTTGAAAGTTCATTTACTTATCGTGAACGACAGTGCTGTCGTTTGGTCCGTCATTCGGTCGTGTTCAAACGTATACCATTTGGGCACCGAAAAACAGGCGAGTAAATACACTACCATCTCGACTTTTGTTGGGAATGGCTACACATTTTTTTCGTTCTCAATTGCAAGTTTTTTTTTTATAGGATAAGGGTGACAAGCAAGCACACAGTTGCTGTGGCCCATAGACATCTACATCTATCCTCGTTTGCAAATCAAAATGCAGATGCGTTGTCAGCCGTGAGGACTAAGATGGAATGCTTCTTTTTCAGTAAAACGTGTGTCCGGTTGTCTACACTCACCATACGAAACATAGCAGCATTAATTCAATTCATTTTATTGTGTTTATTACATATAACAAACATGATATTTGATTATGTTGGGTTTATAATGAGTTCGTTATATGAGATACTGGTGGGCTCCTTATGTACCTGGTTACACGATAATCCCGGACATGTTTTGACCAACAAAACAGAAGATTTTATCCAAACAGCATGCTTTTGTGTGCATGCAAAAGCAAATAGAAATGTACCATGTTTGGAAAAGCTTACGAAAACTTAGCAATCAATGAAAATTCTGTTAATGGTTTCAGAGAAATCGCAAAATTATTATTCTTAATATAAATAAACGCTGATTGTTACTCTAACGTATAATTTAAGTCAATAAAAGTATATTAATTAATTCTATTTATCATTTAAATGAGCTAAAAAGTGGAGTTGCCTAAAATGAGACATAATATCTCACATTAGGAACCCTAAGTGTCTTATATTAGGACTGTGTTATTGTTATATCACTTATATTACATAATCAGCAAGCACTATTGCTAAAATATTTATAGTTTTGAAATATACATTAAATCTTATTTATTATCACGTAAAATTACCTTCTTACGAGAAATTCGCAAAACTGAAAATGGTATCTCATATTTGGTACCTTTACCCTACGTAATAGACATTTGTATAAAAGCGGAAACAATAATTAAAACAAACATACTCGTATCTTCCATATAACCATTACAAAAAGAATGGCAATATTATGACTCTTAGTTTAGTTTTTTATACATGGTAGAGCCATGCTGCAGCTATATTACTGGTATAGTTATAGCACGAATGGGTCGGCTCAACCGGGGAAGGACCACGCTCTCACGGAATACGTTAAATAGCAGCTTAACGCTGTTGTATTTCGTATGGTGAGTGTAGAGAATCGGAGACCACTTTTACTGGCATTCCATCTTAGTCCTCACCAGTGACAACGCATCTGCATTTTGATTCGTTATCGAGGATAGATGTAGATGTCTATGGGCAACAGCAACCACTTACCATCAGGTGGACTGTGTGCTGGCTTGTAACCCTTATCCTATATAAAAAAACTAGTTACTGAGACCTTGAAGTTGTTCATAGGAAAATATATTTTTACGAGTCTTCATGAACACCTATTCCATCAATCGCCATGCAGCAACCATTTGGTTCATTTATTGCGTGCTCTCATTCAAAAATATATTGACATTAGATAGAGTCAATCTTTTTAACCGCTTCATCTATGTATCAGGATCTATAGAACACCTGTTTACACTTGGCATAATAGGCAATGAGCGTTGCGCGCGCTCTATAGCTTGCTTATAAATACTCTAAGGGTTTATTTAATAAAGTAAGAGGTTTAGAACTTAATAAACAGTACTGAAAGTTTATATAGTTTGATATTTACTAATATGAAGTAGTGGAAATTATAAAAAATATAAGCAAAGTCCTTTGTTTGTTCTATAAAAATTGCCTACTGTTATTTATTGATTGGCTATGATAGAGCCACGCCCCAAGTTCGTACTGAGGCAGTCCTTACCATTATCAATAACACGTACATCGCTTGATTTGTCGACAGTTTTAAGCACGGCATTGATCATATAAAACAATAACATACATAGTTAAATGTAATATGAATAGAAAAAAATATTTTGTAAAATAAATAGAAAAATTATGACTGACACGACCTTATTTATATTACTGTGAATTAATGTTTTGGCAGATGTTAAGCATTATCGTCCTTACGTGGTAGAGCCATCATCATTCATCATCATGATTTCTTATATTTACGCGAACACTACACATTGAATAAAACTATTTTACAGATTTTATCGCGTTTAATTTTACTAATTTTGATTCCCGACGTTTCGGGTGCTTTACAGCACCCATGGTCAAGGGGACTGAGGTGTTTGACATCCCAATGTCATAGTTAGCCCGGCTGCCTTCAGTTTTTTGAATATTAATTTTTGGTCCGATCTACGCAGAATAAGCTCACAGTCTTCTGCGGTATCAGATCTTGAAGTCTTGCAGTGGTATGCTTGGGTTTGGATTTAATTTTGTTAATTATAGGATCCCAAGCAGATGGCAGCACCCATCCATCTTCTCTATTGAAATTAGGATGTTTTTTAATTTCAATAGACTCGCGTATCATCCTTGGTAGGAATCGGTGTTCTTTTGCGAGGATTTGTGGTCTATCAAATCTGATGTAATGGCGGGACGATCTTGAACATTTTCACAGACTGCAGACTTCCCAGAGCGTCGGTGCCTCACATCAGCTATATGTGATTTCACGCGGGTTTTAATGGATCTTTTGTTTGGCCTATGTAAGAGAGACCACATTCACAATCAAGCTTGTACACTCCTGCATCTTGTAGAGGATATTACACTTGACGGATGGTAAAAATTACTAATCTTCTTCGGCGGCTTGAAGTATGTTTTAATAGAAGCTTGCTTCAAAATGTAGCCAACCTTGTCTGTGACCTCTGACATAGGGTAGTACAGCAGGCACACGCTCGACTGTGGCCGGCTTCACTCGTTCACTGTGACGTAGGCGCGGGACCCGAAGCTTGTTGTCTTGCACTATTTGCTCGACGTGCTGAAGCTCGGCGGCCAGGTGTTTTCTGTCACAGATCCCTCGTGCTCTCTGAAACAAAGATTTTCCCACGGTAGCTAACTGTGATGGATGATGGTGCGATTCACCATTTAAATATCGGTTGGTATGGGTTTTTTCCTATACACAGTGTGACCAATAGTGTTATCAGGATTTCGGATGACTAAAAGCTTTCCTAAATGTTTTTGTGCCTCCTCGTTCTACTGCGTATAACCTCATTTCTAAGTTTATCACGCAGAGAAACCCCGAGCGTAGTCCTCTCCATAGCTCGCTGAGCGAATTTGAGTTTCTTCATTCGGCCAGCAGTGAAGCACCACGTCTCAGATCCATAGGTCATCACTGGCAACTGGTTGTAAAAATAGTTTTGAGGTTTTGAGGTATTCCTGACGAGAAGATGTGTTGTAATCTCCAGAACGCTGCCCTGCTGAGTTGAATCCGTCGATTGACCTCTCGGTCGAATTTGGACTTACCTAGTCGCACTATTTGTCCCAGGTAAACATATTCGTCAACTACTTTAAAATTAGTGCTCCCAATTACTATTACCGGCATAGGTGTGACGTTACACATGACTTTTGTTTTGTCTATGTTCATCTTAAGACCGTTCCGTTGAGAGACACTATTGATGTCATTGAGCATAGTGCTTAGGTCCTCCAGCGATTCTGCCATAAGGACTATATCGTCGGCAAATCGATGGTGAGTGATTTACTTGCCATTGACGTTAATACCGTATCCTTTCCAGTCCAGTATCTTGAAAACGTCTACCAACGCAGCGGTGATAGTTTCGGGGATATTACATCACCCTGTCCTACACCTCTCTGCAGTTGGATAGGTTTCATTTTTTAATAGGAGAGGGCAAACGAGCATGCGGATCACCTGATGGTAGTGACTACCGCCGCCCATGAACAACTGCAACACCAGGGAATTGCAGATGCGTTGCCGGCCTTTAAGAAGGAGTAGGCTCTTTTCTTGAAGGTCCCTAAGTCGTATCGGTCCGGAAAATCGCTGGTGGTAATCGATTCCACAAGGAAGTTGTGCGAAGAAGAAAACTTCTTCTAAATCGCACAGTGGTGGACAGCAAATCATCCAGATAGTATGGTTGGTATCTCGAGTTCTGTTGCGATTTGCGATGGTGAAATTGAGCGGCTGGAATTAGTCCGAACAATTCCTCAGAGCACTCCGTGGTACATGCGATAAAATACGCAAAGAGATGCAACATCTCTACGCAGTGTTAGTGAGTCCAGCCGATCGGAAAGAACTCGGTCGTCGACGATTCGAGCCGCTCTGCGCTGGATGCGGTCAAGTGGAAGGAGTTGGCACTGGGGAGCCCTGTCCTGAGATGGGAACAGTATTTCATGAGGGCCGAACCCGCGCCTTGTAAAGTTGCGCGGTGTGCCGGCATGAAATACTGTCCCGCTCTGCTGAACACGCCAAGCTTTTAGAGGCCAATTTGGCCTTCTTCCAAGTGACCACGAAACTGCACATCACTCGATATGTCGACACCGAGGATTCCGATACTGGCTGAGGCAACAAGGGAGTGAGTTTCATACACTGGTTCTCTACTGGGAGCCATCGTAGTCCTACTGTACAAATATTTCAGCACTTGATATACCGACAGTATATCGCTAAAGGCATCGCTAAGGACTGCAGCACCACCCAAATTTCGATGGAATCAAAGTTTTCATAGTCCACATACGCAAGGCAAAGTGGCAGATTGTACTCTTCGGTCTTCTGTGCAATTTGCCGAAGGTGTATGTGGTCTATGCTACTAAAGCCTATTCGAAAACCGGCTTGTTCGGGAGGCTGGAAGTCGTTGAGTCTGCGTGCGAGACGATTCGTAATGACTCGCAGAAACAGCACGTAGACGCGGCTCAGAAGGGAAATTGGTCTGTAGTTCTTCAAGAGAGCGTTGTTGCCTTTCTTGAAGAACAAGACCACCGCACTTTTGTTCCACGTCTCCAGAGTAGTCCCACCATGGAGGCCGGAATTAAAAAGCTTCTGAAAGACTTTGAGGACCGGTTATCCACCCACTTTCTGAAGCCCCGCTGTAATTCCATCCTCGCCCTGGGACTAGCCTTTTTACGGTGCTGAAGAGTAATTCTAATCAATCAAATAATAAATCTTATAAATCAAAAAGAGACAAACTGACGTCCGGGATATCATTGGAATAGTGTCGGATAAGACTTGTTCTTGGATCGTTACTCACACTAGCGTGTGGCTCCAACGATGACGTGTACAGCTGACCATAGAATCTCTCCATCTAACTTAAAATCTCAGGTGTCCTGGAAACAATGCTGCCACATTCAATCTTCAGCTTCGAAAGTTGGCACTTTCTGGCAGACAGATCTCTGGTAAAGACTTTGTAGTCCTGATTCCGCTCGATCGCTTCTTCAATACGAGCTGTTTTGTAGTTGCGTAAGTCCAGCCGCATGCATTTGGAGATGTGTCTGTTCAGTTGCCTGTATGCTGCCAAATCTTCTGAAAACTGCAGATTCATCTCCCGTCTAATAGCGATGAGATTAGGAGTATGATCGGAGAGTTTTTGTGTTCATCTGCGACGGGTCTTACAGAACTTAGCTCCGATCGCATGGAAAATTTCCACAAGGTTGTCAATCATATCGTTAACTTCATCGCAGTCTTCTAGGCACTGAAAACGATTTTGTAACTCGAACTGAAAGTTATCGGGGCTTTGGATTAGAGCACGAAGGGGACGGGGCGTTGACTTCATTAGACGTGACCTCTCCAACTTAACGTTTAGGGTTTAGTGTGCCTTTCACCATTCGGTGATCGTGCCAGTTTTCGCCCTCGCGATCACTGAGACATCACTGAACATTTGTCGCCTGGTCGTCATAATAAAGTCAAACTCATTTTTTGTCGAACCACTTTCTGTTGGGCCGTTTTTGGAAGAAAGAGTTCATCATAAAGAGTCTCTCTTTCTCCATAAAGTCGGCCAGCTGCTGACCCCTTGGGTTCACCGTTCTCTCTTGTGCCTAGTTTTGCGTTCGAGTCTCCCATTAACACCGTATAGTGGGTTTTGGAAGAATGTATGGCTCTAGAGATATCCTCATACATTTCCTCCACCTCCTCATCGGGATGTGCCGAGGTTCCTCAGATAATCCTATAATATCCCAGCGCAACTTGTCTATCTCTTCTTAGAGCTCAAGGATCTTCTCTTCAGTCCTCAGGGTTGTACGTTGCCAGGTCGAGTCACCTTAGGTGGCAACCGAACCTCCACTGGAGATTCTTAACACCCCCTGCCCCACCGTTACCGTGGTCGTCACCGTAGCCAAAAATAGCGAGACCGCCGGGGACTGGGGGCCATTTATTTGTGTCATTCTTCATGGCGAAGTATATTGCCATAGTTGCACGCTTGGCAAGCGGGTTTTTTTATTGCTTTTTGCTGTTATCAGAAGGATGCTGCTGCATATCTTCTGCCTCAGTTTCCCTCTGTCGCCTCTTACGACACCTACGGGAAGATATGGGGTAGTGGGTATTCTTACCCACTACCCCATATGAGTGGCGAAGCTGCAGCCATACTATGGTTGTAGCACGAATGAGTCGGCTGGACCGGCGTAGGACCACGCTCTCACAGAATGCCAGCGTAAAAAAGCAGCTTAATGCTGCTGTGTTTCATATGATGAGTGTAGAGAACCGGAGACTTTTTTACTGGAAACGAGGCATTCCATCTTTCTACACTCATTCTTGCTACAACCATAATAAAGCTGCAGCGTAGCTCTACCACGCGATGAAGTGTCAATTGTGAAAATATAATTATATCGATATTGACGGTCGTTTGAACCCTGCTCGATCATGCTAAGTTATATTTTGGTAAAGACCGAAAGACTCGTATTACAATTACCCGATTTAATCGTAAAAACAAGTAATTTATTGACATATAATAAATAATGTATTGCATGAAGTAAAAACAAAACGCTTAGCATTTTGTTTTTACAAAACGTGCTTCTTCAGTTATTGTTCTATGAAGATATTTATTTCTTTCTACAGATTTGTATTTTTAAAGGTAGTTATTGTTTTATAGGAATCTGATCACGATGGGTTCTGCAAAGCTCTTGAATCATTTTGTTTATTTATTTATCCTTTATTGCAACACACCAACTAGAGGTTACAAAGTGCGGACTTAATGCCTTATGGCATTCTCTAACAGTCAACCCTACGAAAGATGGAATAAATAAAGATGTTGGCATGTGCAAATTAAGGACAATAATAAAAAATAACTTAGAAAGAAAAACAGTTCCATTATACTTAATACATTACACAATACAAAACTACCTAATTGCATTATATAAATACAGTACACATATCATCATTAGAAAAATTAAACTAGAAAAATCTGTAGCCGCTTGGATGTCAACAAGAGAAGCCTATTCTGCCTGTACAATATTAACTAGCAACTTTTTTTTTTATAAAACACGCATCTAAAGTTGACAGGTCCTCTCGTAACTACCATAATGGACGGTCATATGATCTCTTAGCTTCATTATGGGTGAATAAGCCATAGCTACCAAGTCCTTTACCACCACATCTTGGAACTCACTACAGCTATGCTATGCAACTATATCAAATTTGATAACTGAAAGTTTTGTATATTTCGATAAATTTAATTCGAAACTAATCACATTATTTTTTATTTGAAGATAAACTCACATGAGTCCAAAAAGTTTATAGATATAACTAGCTGTGCCCGCATGCGTTACACTGGTTGTTTTTTTGTCAGAGAACTTCGTGGAAGCGCGCACAACAACTATTCGAACAACTAAGCACAACAACTAACCGAAATTTTATCGCAATCCGATCAATGGTATAGGAATGGATAGAAGACAAACAAAGAAATATTTTTCTGTTTTTGTCAGAATAGTTCGCAGAGGCGTGTACGACGTCACTAAAGTTTCATCATAATGTGAGAATTGTATAGCAACGCATAGAAGAACAAACAAATACTCATTTTCATAATATAAAAATTATTCGTAGTAGCTCAGAAGCTAAGCGATCGCTGTAAATTTCATAGTACACGAGCAATAAGGGTTCAATTCCAGCCGGCGCCATTAAAATTGTTATATTTTCAATGCTGATTTACCACGTGCTCGGCAGTGAAGGAAAACATCGCGTGTTTAAAAAAAATTAAAATAAAATATTTCGACGACATGAGGAGTTCTGCAAAACGCATTGGGGCATTGCGATAGACATTCCCTTTACATTAAAACCCTTTCAAAATTGGGCGAAGGTCTGCTCCCAGCGGTGGGATATATTGGCTGTAACTTTTGCTATATATTATTAGATATGTAGCGAAACTATTTCGTTTAAATATGTTGCAAAACTATAGCCGAGGGAATTTCGTCTTTACGATCTTTATTTCTTAATACTTTCCTGCACGAATTAAGCTCTCAGAAAGTTAAGTGTTGACACGATTTTAAACCTAAAGTAACGGAACTCTACTGTTTATTTAATTGCTACATTCAGCTTGAGGCATTAGTGGGCTAGTACCCTTTAGCTCCTTGCTGTGTAAAACAAATTAATAATACTATCTACCGTTCATATTTCAGCCGATAAATATAATTAACTGCCATTGTAAAGGTTTTAATTTTATTAAAAGGAGTTCTGCTGAAGTAAACTTTTAACATCAATAAAAAAAAACATTACAATTTTACCTTATCTTGTTAGATGTATTTGATTTTCTACGTGGTAGAGCTACGCTGAAGCTACATTAGGCGAATGGGTCGTCTCGACCGGGGAAGGACCGTGCTCTCACAGAATACCACATAGGAACTTAATTCTGTTGTGTTTCGTTTGGTACGTGCAGAGAATTTCAGGCAGGCATTTCATCTTAGTCCTCAGGGGTGACAACGTATTTGTGTTATGATTCTTAAACAAGATTAGATGTAGATGTCAATGAGACATAGCATCCACTTACCATCAGGTGGACTGTGTGCTCATTTTTTACAGTTCTATAAAGGGAAAATAGTACAGTTACAAACTAACAGTCCACCTGATAGTAGGTGGCTACTCTTACACATGGGTCTTTTGACATTTAAACGTATAGCAAAATTTGTTTATTTATTTTTATAAAATTGAGGATGACAAACGATTACACAGTCTACCAGATGGTAAGTAGATGCTGTAGCTTATAGACATACCTATGGGATACTTTTTTCATTATTATAATATGTTCGTCAAATGTCATCTTCTTTTTCATTATCGTCATCAGCTCATAAAATTCCATTGCTGGACCTCTCCCGTAATTGAAATAATTTGTTACAATCGTCGCGCTTTGCCAGCGGATTGACTATTACAGTACCAGACGCCTCGTATCTTGGATATTGGTACCGTCGGCGATCTGAATGTTTTAAGTCGAATGCAAGTGACATGATTTTAAAGTCAAAGTGACATTTACAAAGCACTTTCTGAAAGTAAAATTCTACACGATTGTACCGCCATCTATCGGAAGCCATAATTTTTTCTAGGATACTCATACGTTGTCACCAACGGCATCCATACACAAAAAGATGATAATTAGTTAATTATAGACGACTTAACTTTTACAGGAGAATGTTTTTTCTGAAATCGTACGATAATTGACAATTCGACACAAACTTAATGCCGCGAAGACGCATTGAACCGCTATCGCGTTGCTTCGGTTAATGAAGAAATCTGTATTTTTTAATCTCTCGAAAGATGCTTGGTATGACAAATGTACTTTGAATCGTTATGATATCCACTTATAAGAAAACGGCTAAACCGATCCACTAAATACTATAAAAATTAAAATTAAAGAGTAAAAAGTGTCGTCAAAACTTAATTAGTGTGAGTTGGATAGTTGTTTTATGAGTAGTATAATAGTTGCCACGCTTGGCAGGCGGATTGCATTAATAGTCCTCCCTGGACAGATATTTTTCACAAAATATAGGAGATGTTTATACCACCGTTTATTTGAAGTCATGAAATCTTTCTGGTATTTCCCATCGTCGCTTCTTACGATACAAATGGGACGAAATGAAATAACTGATTTTCTCACACCGAAACAATAAGGCGTCTAAGAATAATTTTTTCATTAAATGATAAAACAAACTGAAGACAAAGAAGTAAATTTATAAAGACGCTCCACTTCCAAAAGTGAAACAACGTTTGTATTCAACTGGAAGTTAGAAAGCAATTTATGTTTGAATTAGAATAGGGTATAAAAATGTTACGTTTAAAACAATAACACAAATTTCTCCTCAAAGCAATTTAGAAAGAGCATGTTCTTTGTTTTTAAGTTATATAAATTTATTTTTTATTACATGCTTAATATAAATAGATAAAATCGTTTTATCATAATAAAACAAGATGGCAAAGTAAATTATCTGATCATCGCGTTTGATTTTAATCCCCAGCTGAGTACAATGTTTAAATGTTTTTTCCTTATTATAAACCAGTGATTGACCGCAACTCCACCAGGCACCAGCTGTGATAAAGCCCTAAATAGTAAATCGCCTATAACAAAGGTAACAAAAGCCTATTAATGCTTCGAAGACACCTAAATTGTAATCGGATGGATCAACAGACCCAAGCAAATTATTTCACCTCCTTTCTGCACGGTATTAAAAGACGAAGCAAGCCGGGTTTACTTTGAATCATGCCTGCTCACATTCTTCAAAATGTAACCTGTAGATTGACGGGAGGTTCTCTACTTTAAGCCTGTATTCAAGATTGGCAAGATTGGTTTTAACTAAATCAGGGTAATCAATTAGGCTTTAGTACGACTCTCCACTGAGTTCTACCCTGCTAGGTGGTTTTTTTTTTCTGATAATATAAGTGTTGCTGCAAATTTATTTTTCTTGGTGTAACTGCAATGGTGGGAATCGAATTATAATTTTTAGGTGTTTCCTTTGACTAAGCCTGAAAAATAAATAGGCTATATTATGCTATTATCATCTTTTATGCAGCTTACTCAATCTCAATAATAAAATAGTAGAAATTACTATTTGGTAAATATGTACCTACTTATTTTAATCAAACATAATATTATCTACAGTAAACTATTAAAAGGATACTGCACGTGGAGGAGTTGATATTGCACATGCAGATGTCAACGAATCAGGAATAGTGAGAGTGGCACTAATGGCATCGTAAGATGATAGTGTGTCATCTGGTAAAGTTAAATGATAATTGATTGCTCGGGAAAATTAGTTTTAACGTTGTACATTTCTTGAAGCGGAGAAATCTGAGCTTCATCTCACAACTATGACTAACAACATACTTCACTATTCTACATATTCAACATTTTACGGGTGGTACGGGCATTACATCTTAGTCCTCACGGTTGGCGACGCATTTGCAATCTGTAGCGGTTTGTTGGCCTTGAGATCGTAAATGTCCATGGGCCACAGTTTGCTAACAAAACGAGCCCAAACTCGGCACATCTAGTTCTACTTGTCCAGGAATTCCAGCAGTTGTCACCGAAGTACACCATCAAGTCTCTTCATCAAACCTGGAGGTTAGGTCTCATAATAATTAACTAAACGAGCCCAAACTCGGCTTACCTATATCTACTCGTCCAGGAGTTCCAGTAGTAGTCACCAAAGTACACCATTAAGTCTCCATCAAGCCTGGGGTTAGGTCTCACCATAACTAACGAAACGAGCCCAAACTCGGCACACCTAGTTCTACTCGTCCAGGAATTCCAGCAGTTGTCACTGAAGTACACCATCAAGTCTCCATCAAGCCTGGAGGTTAGGTCTCATAAACTAATAAAACGAGCCCAAACTCAGCACACCTAGTTCTACTCGTCCAGGAGTTCGAGTAGTGGCACCAAAGTACACCATCAGATCTCTCCATCAAACCCGGAGGTTAGGTCTCACCATAACTAACAAAACGAGCCCAAACTCGGCACACCTAGTTCTACTCGTGCAGGAATTCCAGCAGTTGTCACTGAAGTACACCATCAAGTCTCTCCATCAAGCCTGGAGGTTAGGTCTCATAATTACTAACAAATGAGCCCAAACTCGGCACACCTAGTACTACTCGTCGAGCAGTTCCAGTAGCTGTCACCGAAGTATACCTTCAAGTCACTACACCAAGTCCGAGCTAAAGTCTTATCATAACTAACAAACCAGCCCAAAGTCCACAGCCACCATCTCACTGCTAGTAGGGGCTTCTAGTGCCTAGCAATCTCTGGAGCAGCTATTCGTATTTCGTATCTAAGTATATTTTGTATGTATTAGTTATTTATAGAAATTTAGTAATTTGTGTAAATAATATTAAAAACTATAATAAAAACTAAAACTAGTAATTTAATTATCAAACAGTCCTACTCCACGGTATCGTGCCAAGAACGCTGGTTGCGTTTCCCCGCTGAATGGCTACACTTAGCCTTTGAGCGAGAAAAGCCAGCCTCTTATCACCAGCAGCAACGACCAGCCGCGGATGGAGTTCTTTAAGAACTTCACCGCACGTGGATCCCACGGACCGATTGTCTCTACAGCAAATGGCACAAATATGTAGTCATCTCTCAGAGACTCATATTTGCGCCACTACTCAGTTCAGCTGCCTCTGATGCCGCCCCGGCTCTAAACGAGGTACCCTGAGATGAGAGGCCGCCAGTGTCTACGCAAGTAGCATCCCACACTAGGGTTTTACCTCTCTCCCAAGGGACCAATGTCATATCGTCGGGTCTCCTGCCATCGTCTCTAAATATTCCACAAGGCTCTAAAACCGAGGGCACATTTATAGAGACAAGAGCCCATCGGATGACATCGTTCAAAGAACCGTGCCGTGAAAACCTACCAGCGCTTTTCTTACAAGAAAGTCCGTGGAGCCCAAACTTGTCGACGCTGCTACCACAGGGCACTGATGGGGTTGACAAATAGAAAAAATTAAATTGACTTGTGTAAGAAATGAGAAAAAATCAAACTTTCGAATTATCAAAATGTTTTTACTTGATTACGATTCCTGCACTCGCAGCTAACCGTGCGTTCACTTGTGTGTGTGACCCGTGTCAATGTAATAGTTCGATTCTATACCTATCAATTTTGCAAACGCGTCCTTAACTTGGAAGTATTGTGTTATATTTAATTTGATGCAATTTTAATATAAAACTAAATTATAATAAAGCTAAATAAAAATTAAATTAAATCCCAACCCAAGCATACAACTGCAAGACTTCAAGATACTGTAAGTTCATACTGCGTAAATCGGAACAAAATTAATAATTTTAATCTGGAGGTAACCGTGGTTAACTATGACATTGGGACGTCAAATACCTCAGTCCCCCGTGACCATGGGTGCTGTAAAGTACTGAAACGTCGGGAATATAAAATAAGTTAATATACGCGATAAAATCCGTAAAACTAGTTTTATTTAAATGGACTACCATATATAGCTAGCTTAGAGAAAAGTCCGAATCAAAACAAGCTTTGAAAATCCTTTTGGAATAATGCCTAACAAAACAAGCTCCGTATACAGAACTCATACAAAAGTTTCACTCGAAATTTATTCTGGCTAGGAACCAGCAATAAAAAGTTATGACGTAACATTGGTTTTGAATTTATCGCTTTGTTTTGGCGAATTTGAAAAATAATTAAAAATAAAACAAATTATGTAATTTAATTC
The DNA here is from genome assembly GCA_029286625.1 of Parnassius orleans. NCBI lineage: Eukaryota > Metazoa > Arthropoda > Insecta > Lepidoptera > Papilionidae > Parnassius > Parnassius orleans. Next base: position 40,818 of record JAGSMP010000250.1, on the reverse strand, counting down.
TATACTGTAAGTGAAGTGCCTCATTTCGGACCATATGAGAAAGCTCAAGGTCGCTCAGCGAGCTATGGAGAGGACTATGCTTAGAGTTTCTCTGCGCGATAGACTTCGTAATGAGGTTATCCGCAATATAACCAAAGTGACTAACACAGCTCAACGGATCAGTACGCTGAAGTGGCAATGAGCTGGCCATATAGCTCGAAGAACCGATAACCAATCCAAACCAAACCAACAGGGTTCTCGAGTGGTAGCTTCGCATCGGTAAGTGAAGTGGAGGGCGGCTTCTCAATGGATAGACTGACAAGTCGTCATAATAATTTTAATACTATAAGTAAGCAATTCTTGTATATGTGATCGGTTTCTCAGAAACGGCTCTAACGAATAGAACAAAATTTTGTGTATAGATAATGTTTTACTGTACAAGTTTACCTAGAGAGATTTCAGCCCTGAGACAATGTTTTTCTAACGCCACCGTCCGCCGTCCGTCACCAAAGTACTATGACCTAAAGTAAATAAGTTATATTAATTCGTAAATATAGAAAATATAAGTACCTTTTTTAGTAAGTATACAATATAAACAAAGGAAAGGGAAATAAATTTTTATCATTCGAAAAGTAATGTGTGCGGGTAAAATAAAGTGAATATAAAGTGCCTATCAAACGTCCACTGATGAACATAGGCCTTCCTCATAAATTGTCTCACAGTGGGGATATTTGTCATAGTTGCCTCGTTTGGCAAGCTGGTTTTTTTTTTTATTAAAGGTGATTTGGTAATGAATATTCTTACACCGCCATTACACCGTGATTTTTCCATCCAAAACAGTTTTCTAATTTCGGGATACCAGTAAATATAAAATGCTGACTAATATAAATAAAATCTTTAAATAAAATCTTAAAGAAGAGGTATCAGAAAAAAAAATACAAATAAGGGCCGAATATAACTACAGTCTTTTATAAATCTTATCTTTAAATATTCCGTTGTTACAGACAAAGCTTTTTTGCTATCTTTTCAACAACGGAAAGGTGAATTAGTCATAAAAGATCGTAACACTTGAATCCAACTTTTCTAGCGAGTTTTGCAAGGGGTATTTTTAGTACAGCAAGTATTAGATTTCATAGAATTTGATATAACGGTATAAGTATCTAAAATAACATGTGAAAATTTCCAAACTGGCATTGGGTAGCAGCGTCTACGTTGCGAAATTTTAGCACAAACCGTTGGAAATATATTATGTGGACCTGTCAGATGTCGTCATACCCCGTGTACTCAGACAGACTCAATTTATAAGGTGCGGTGCAGGGTGCAGGGTGTAACCGCATTCCAGCGAGGTCCATAGACATTTCCGACGGGTTGTATTTGCCATGTAATTGTATTTGCAGATTTTTTTTTAATCGGGTGAGTATTATAATAATCACTCGATTAAAAATATGGATGTATACAACAATGATCTTATCTTTTGAATAAAGTTGATGGGAGTGCTCTAACAACCATCAATCTTTGTGTATTTTTTTTAATAAAATTATGTTTTTAGATTTTGTGTTACTCATACATAAAACGATGCAAGTAAGTTGATACTGCTTCTGAATGGTTTTATCCTGAATAACGTAAATATTTTGTGAGTGGCTGAAGTGAATAACTTTTTTGTTAAACTAAATAGAACGCTCTAGGCAAAGGAGGAATTGAAAAAGTAACCAAATATTTTTACATACTTGTGTATGAACGATACGAATCCAACTTAAGATATGAATAATTTTATATACAGAAGAGGTATACCCGAGTACTGTATTGTCGAGAAATCTTTGAGATTTATTTCGGGTTGTACGTTCTTTATCCTAAAATTTTCTCTGCTTAAGTATTAGTTCGATATACAATTGCGGAGAGCGAGGTAATGTTTTCTTATCTAGACACCTAATACTATACAGTCACAAATCAAACATAAATTAGTTTTGAAATATCTTCACTAAGCACTTACTAAAACAAAAGAAATTACCAAAACTTATGACTAAAATTCGTCCAATTTTTATTTTAGAAATTCAATATAGTTTTTGCAATGAATTACTGCAAAAGGATCTCAATAGGATTGCTTCCAACAATGATCAATTTTGCTGCTCTATTAAACTGAAATTGCTTTCCTAATCTAATAATTGGAAGCGGAGATTAAAATTTCTTGACCGCAACGATATTTTATAATTGCTTTATCATAAAGTCATTATTTTTATAAACTAATTTAAACTTACAACTTTATGAAAACTTATTTATAAAAATAATCCAAATTAGGTTTATGACAACGATAGCTATTTTATAAATGGCCCTAAATAACTTACTAGACACTTTCGCTTGTCACTTCTATTCTACTTGTCTGGTATGACATTAATACTGCCATTTATTTAAAACTGTCTGTCTTGCCGGTCTTCCCCATAAGAATTTTAGTACTTTTAATAGTTTTGGTAGTTTAGTAGTTTTAGATGCAAGATGGGTTCTGTTAGTGCGTTCGGAATAATGTGTAACAGTTATAGAAAAACTTCGTTGTGCGGTAGAGGATGATAAAATGATTAAATGCCTTGGTCAGTGAGAAATATATTTTGTTAATCTAAAGTAAAAATTAGTATTACTTCGCTGTGCGGTAGAGGATAATAAAATAATTAAATGCCTTGGTCAGTGAGAAATATATTTTGTTAATCTAAAGTAAAATAAGTATTACTTCGCTGTGCAGTAGAGGATAATAAAATGATTAAATGCCTTGGTCAGTGAGAAATATATTTTGTTAATCTAAAGTAAAAATTAGTATTACTTCGCTGTGCTGTAGAGGATAATAAAATAATTAAATGCCTTGGTCAGTGAGAAATATATTTTGTTAATCTAAAGTAAAAATTAGTATTATCATTAATTTTACTAGTGTTTCAAAATGAGGTCCTGATCAGAGAAATAACGGTGAGAGAAATATATTATTATATTTTCAGCCCTTCGTGATGTCCTATCAAATAACTTGAAAGCCAAATTTCGTGAATAGGCCTATTATAAATAGTTATGAGTATTTATGGTTTGAAAAGTGCAATTTTTAGGGTTTCGTACCCAAAGGGTACCCAACGGCACCCTATTACTAAGCCTCCGCTGTCCGTCCATCTGTCTATCAGCAGGCTGTATCATCATGATCCGTAATAGGTAGACAGTTGAAATTTTCATAGAATGTGTATTTCTGTTGCCGCTATATCAAAAAATAATAAAATGACAATAAATTAAAAATAAAGGGGGCTCCCCTACTAGAAACCTGTTTTACGATGGTACGGATCGCATCATGCGCGAGTCCGACTCGTACTTAGCCGGTTATTATGACTCAGCGATTCATTTTTTTACTGACTGACTTATCAAAAACATAAAGCTCTTCTAATAAAAACTTGAAATTCGGCATCTAGAGAGATCATTAGGCGTAGAGGAAATTTCGTATAGACAGGTTTTTACAAAGTTATTGGTGCAGTCAGTTTTCTTTAGAGAAAACTACGAGTATTTCGTTTAAGTATGCTCCAAAATTATAGCTCAGAAACAAAGGTCGTAAAATTTGGTTTTTACGACCTTTGTTTCTTTATACTTTCCTGCACTTCTCAAAAGTTAAGTGGTGACACGATTTTAAACCTAAAGTAACGAAACTTTACAGTTTATTTAATTGTTACATTCGGTTTGAGGCATTAGTGGGCTAGGTTTTTTTAGCTCCTTCCTGTTTGAAAAAGCACTGGCGAAAAAAATAATAATACTAAGTATCTGCCGTTCATATTTCAGCCATTAAATACAATTAACTGCCATTGTAAACGTTTTTGTTTTCAACCGACTTCAAAAAAGGAGGAAGTTCTCGAGTCGGCTGTATTTTTTTAATATGTGTTACCTCAGAACTTTTTTCTAGGTGAACCGATTTTGATAATTCTTTTTTTATTTGAAAGCTGGTGCTTCCCATATAAATTTGATCAAGATCTGACCATTAGTTTTTAAGTTATCCTTAATAATGTGTATTTAATTGAATTCAACTACATTCATGATGTTCTCATTTTATTTATATTTTAGTCGGTTGTACAAATTTTTTAATTTTACCACTTGTTACTCGGTAGAGCCACGCTGCAGCTATAGTATGGTTGTAGCAAGAATAGGTCGAACGGGGAAGGACCATGCTCTCGTAAAATACCACATAGCAACTTATTTCTGTTGTGTTTCATATGGTAAGTGCAAAGAACCGGAGAAACCTAAGCGAAGCTTAGGGCAGCCCCACAGCATGGAGTAACGACCTGGTAAGAGATGCAGGTGGCTCAGAACCGTGCTTTGTGGCTGTCAATGCCTCAGCGAGAGATGTATGAAGAGTAATAGCCTTGTAATAGTCAATTGTTATAACAATTAATTGTAACAAGTAATAAAATAATATTAAAAAATTCAAGCATTGCATTATTGAAGAGCATCATCCTATACGCTGAGGTGTTGATAGTGGCATTCTTTGGGGGTGGCCTATCTTTAACAGTGGACTTGTGAAGGGCTGTAACAATGATCTATGATGATGATGAAATACTTAGTTCAAAGATCTTCTGGTTTTCACATATTCATCACGTATTTATGTAAAATTTAAAATACCCAAAAAAGCAGTATCAAAGATCCAAGATGTCAGGTGTTCGGATACCATACATAGGGATTATTTTAATTCCTCCCTTTTAAGGGCAGTAGACTTTTTGCAAGCTGACGATGAGGAGGTAAGGAAAAGAGTAGAAAGAAATGAAAAGATATACAATATAAAATTAATACAATATAAAATTAACGGGCGAAACTCGGGTGAGTAAATGTTGTCGAAGATACTTCGCGAGTCGCTCACGTCCTACACCTATAGGTTCCGGTGGATACTTCTACTGCCGTCTTTATAGGTGCGGCTGGGGTACTGTGGACTGACGTCTAATCAAAATGCACGAACTGTAGAATACAAATGGCAAGGTAGTGGCCAGCGGTTCGACTGCTCAACTATTCGGCGGAAATCCTATGACTATTAGTTATTGACCACGGTTGTTGAATATGGTTGTTCAACTACGGTGGTTCGATATCGGTTGTTCACTATCGGTTAGTCACTATATTCTTCAGATGATTTCTTCAGTTGACTATTTCTTCAAGATGTTTGGTAGTAACTTACTACTACTAGTACTATCTGCTTTTATTATCACTGTTTGCTAGCTGCTATTATCAGCTACTACGTTGTACTATGCTACTAATATCACTGGTTACTAGCTGCTATTATCAGTTACTATGTTGCTAGCTACTAGTCACTATGTTCTATGTTCAGCTACTACTTGGTTCTGCCACTAGTCACTTCAGCTACTACTTGGTTCTGCTACTAGTCACTTCAGCTACTACCTGGTTCTGCTACTAGTCACTTCAGCTACTACAATGTTCCTGGGCCTCGAGGCGCTGAGGTAGACTCGAGCTTTACTTTAAAGTGAGCCGCTTGCCATTGCCTGTTTTGCCTCTTTATTGTTCAATATTTTCAATAAACAATTGTCTTAAATCACAATTTTTTCTATACACGATTAGTTCTTACGCTAATGTAATATACATTGCTAAATCGGTAATTTAGTTGTCTATTAGCACACTACAAAGGTTCCTTAATATATTAACAATGTACACAGTTATTAACAAAAATATCCCAAACTTTCACAATATTTCGGTACATTAATACTTTAATTGTAATATAAGTAGGAAATAAGTTTCATCACGCTAAATATTCTTTTATTTCCTTAATCTATAAACCTTAATCTAATTAAATACTATGTTTACAATTCTTCTAGAGCATAAAAAATATTTCCATTTTCGGGTAAATATTACGCAATGCCCAGAATGTTTTATAACGTGTCGCGCTCTGATTGGGCGACTTTTTGTTTGTACAAATAAAAGTTATTTTCTTAACTATTACAAAACGATGCTCTATACTATAACACTAAGGGTTGTAAACATTTTGTAAAATTACACTATTGCACCTTTCACTTAGGTTTGTCACTAATATTTTTCCTAATTACACTTTTTTTTTTAATCACTATGTTTTTAAATACTATTTACCGTCGCGAACATCTCTCCCGCCGTGCAGCCTGGCGACGATCTTCTTTCAGCGGCGCTGCATCCATTTCGGTGAGCGACGTTGCGTCTTCTTCGGCAGCGGCACGAGCTTCCTGGTTGGCCTTCTAATTAGGCCGTTTGCGGTGCGTACCTCCACAATGCCGATCTGTCCGTCCGCGCCGGTGTATACAGCTTCCACCCTTCCTCGTGGCCAGGTGTTACGAGGTAACTGGCCGTCGGCTATTAGGACTGGATCGCCCACCTGGAGATTGGGGCCTCGTCCATGAGGCTGATGCGACTTTGTAGAGCGATGATCCCGTCTTGCAATTCTATTTGGAGCGGTCGTAGGCGGCTGTCATGGGCGACCTTTTTATCCTTACGGAGATCGGCTATCTCTTGTTTGAAGGAGTCTTCTTGGATGACACGTATTAGGAACTTTTCGGCCTCTCTGATGAATTCGGCCTCGAGTGTGATGTATTTTTTGACATCTGTATTTTTCAATCGACTGGGAGGTTGCGCGAGGTGTCGCGGATTATTTGTGGATTTCCTCCAGTCGGTATTTTGTTCTTTATTTCTTCTAGTCCTCTTGTAGAAGTTTATATCTGTGGTTTTGCGGCAGAGTGTTATAATTTGTAGCACTCTGGCCGTAGCTCGCAATAAGCGTTCCCATCTAGAAAACTTGACTGGATCGGGGATGGCTTCTCGGAGTTGCGGAGTACGTCAAGGATCTTTCCGCGCCGGTAGGTTCTGATGACGTAGATCATCTTGACATCTTTTTTCTTCCAGAGGTGTGTATTCTCTATGTAACCGTCTTCTAACTTTCGGGGGCTGTTGTTTAGCTCAGCTTTCTTGTCTTCAGCCTTCCTCTCTGGAGGTCGGTTGCGTTACAAATTGTAAGCTGTTGTAGCAAGTATTCTTTTGGTCGCTCTTCTATCTTTTGCTCGCTCGTCGTGATCAGCTCTTTGATTGTGTGGATGCGCTGATTCAGGGCTTTGGTGTGTGCCTCGTGTAGTACCCATCCTAGTTCGGTGAGGGAGGCGATCAGCTGGTGTGGCGGGACTCTACGGACTTGAGTGGCTAGCAGAAGTCTCCAATTGTCCTGGGTTGCTGAAGTCATATGTCAGCTGCTCCTTTAGGTCTTCTAAGTGATGGCACTTTGCAACAGTCTGTGGCCCTAAGTTCAGGCTTGTGACCGTGCGTGCTCTGAACGGCACCTTTCTATTGTGGAGACCCCTCAGCGTAACTTTGACTCTTCGGGACCCCGGCGAATCGAGAGTAGTGTTCCCGATGGCGGTGATCTTGATGGGGTCCAACTGCCCTATAGCTCCAATATGTTCGGTAATCTCTTGATCCATTAATGAGACTGTTGACCCATCGTCCAGCAGGGTGTGTGTGTTTACAACTCCCGCCGGTTCGATTACTCGTACTGGAACTATTTTAAGTAGGCTTGATGCTTTGATACAGCGAATGAGTTGGCCACGGTTTCTTGTGGTCCCTTTTCTATAACCTTTGTGTTCTCCTTTTTATCACAGTGGAAATGTCGGTTGTGTGTCGCGGTGCATCCTTCTATTCCGCACTTGATGGTCTTGCATTTGTGTGTTTGATTTCGGTAGCGTAGACATCGGAAACATAAATTATTTTTCTTTGCGAGTTCCTATCTTTTGTTGACATCTGCTTCTTTAAATTTGTTGCAGTTGGATCCGTAGTAAACTTCTTTTTCACACACTCTGCATCTTGTAGACGGTTTCGTAGGAGCTGCGTGTGTTCTATGTACTGGACGGCGGTTGCTCTGCGCTTCGTTGATAATTTCTGGAGGTGCAAATGCATTGCAGAAGCGAACTTGTTCGGTGACAAAATCACTGAAGCAGTCGAGCTCTGGTCTGAGTTTTACTTCTCGTTGTAGATTCTATACCACTGGGCACGTAGAGAGTTTGGCAGCTTGTCGGTGAGGTGTCGTAGTAGCTCTGCGTTGATGAGGTAATGGTCTCTCTTCAGTGCTCGAAGTGTAACGACGCCTCCCATCACTTTGCCTTCTCATCATTGTCGTTCATCACTTTGTGTCATGTCTCTAGGTGCTTCTGTATACAGCGTGCTAATCCTCGTAACTTCTCGGTCTCTACTTGCGCGATTGAATCCGGACGTCCAAATTGCAGCTCCAGCTCTCGCATGATCTCATCTAGCTTAGCATGCCCGATGAGTTCTGAGATAACTGTTTCCAAGGCTCTTCCTCGTAAATTTCTTTTTGTCTCGCTGTGTTTTCAATATCATTAAAGTACCCTCGGGTTGTCTCGTAGATGGCACGGAATGAAAGCCACTCGGTGTGTACTCCGCTGACGCTTGGGAGTGTCATTATTGCTTTCGACGCTGCGAAGGTATACGACGATAGTGAAGCACTCTCTGGTTTTGGTTTGTCAGCGAGTGCGACGATTGCGGATGTGAGCTCTGCTATAAATGGTCGGAGCCCCCTGTCTTCATTGGTGGTGGGTTCCTGGTTGAGCTTCTGTGGCATGGGATCCTTGAGTACATCTGCTGGCTTAGGATCTTGGTGTGTGAGCTCCAGTTGCGGCTTACTGAGGTGTACGACTTCCGGGGGTGGATTTGGTACTATTTTAATAGGTGGGGCCTCTTGAGTTGGCTGCTGTTTGGCTGCGGAATCTTTCAGCCAAGAACGGACGTACTTATTTTTGTAGAGACCATCTTTATTGTAGTCGTCAGATTCTTCTTCTTCAGCCATCTGTAACGAGATCTGTGCGAGTTCCAGTTTGATCTTCAATAGTTGTTCACGAGCCTTCAAAATTCTTCTATTGGGCTGAAATATTATAATTTTTTTTATATGATATTATGCTTACGTATTATACATTATTTTTACTTTTATTATTATTATCGTCGTTATAGGTCATAACAAGTTCACTACTGAACATTGGTACTTCCAAAATGAAAGCACGGTTCAGGGTCTCCTGCATCCACAAACTTCCCGCACGTCTTACCAGAATCCATTCTATCTAGTGAGTGAATGTCTCTATCGTGAAGTCTGCTATCTCACACTGAAGTAACTGGCGACCTTATACAGATAACTAATGGAAAAGGCGTTACTTTCCGGAAATGCATTGCATGTGAAAGTTAACTGACTAAGATTCACGTGATAAATAAAAGGCCTGTATTTACCTAGTTTGAAAAAACCTTTCTTCTATAATTTCATTATCTATCACTGTCACCACGAAACCTAACACCACTACACTAGAAAAGACACACCGCCGTCGATAAAGCGAATTGTGTTTGCCTCTAAACGATGCTTCATCAGAATAGACTCGCTGATGATGGTAGGAGAAAGGCTCTCTTCAAAAACCGTAATACACACCATTTTAATAATTAATGGGAATCCTTTTCTGCTTAGAAGTCCGTCTGGGTAGAGCACCACCTTCTTACATTTTTACGTGGTATAGCCATGCTGCAGCTATGTTATTGGTATAGTTGTAGCATGAATGGGTCGGCTCGACCGGGAAAGGACCACGCTCACAGAATACCAGCGTAAAATAGCACCTTAACGCTGCTATGTTTCGTATGGTGAGTGTAGAGAACCGGAGACCTTTTTCACTGGAAACGAGGCATTCCATCTTAGTACTAACGGGTGACGGCGCATCTTCATTTTGATTCGTAATCGAGGATAGATGTAGATGTCTGGGCCACAGTAACCACTTACCATCAGGCGGACTGTGTGCTCGTTCACCCTTATCCTATAAAAACCTATTTCTACCGCCAAACACAGACAGCCTATACTGGCTGTCTGTGTTTGGCGGCACAATTATTAGCTGTAAGATATCCCATCTTAGTCCACTAGGGTGACAACGTATTTATAGCTTTCTTTATCGAAAACTGGTTGTGCAAGTGCAGTAGCCACTTACCATCAGGTGGACCTGTTTGTCAATTAATTGTCATATAGTACATATTGCCATTGCCTTCTCAGAAATGAGAGTTCAAGGTTGTTCTTTAACTATAGTTTTAAAAATATACTGTTATATATATATATATATTGCAATAACCGGCCAAATTTGCAGAGCAGGTTCAGAATAAGTAATATAGGGAAGTGGTGAAAAATTAATTAAAATAATCTCAAATATTCTGTCCTTTGTATTTCTTAAAATCAAAATGCGTGGTAATGCATTATTTTAACTTATTTTACTGCGCTCGCACACATTCCTAAGGGTCGATCGGTAGGCAAAACGTTTTTGCCCATAAATCACATTAAAAAGTAGAAGCCTTACTTACTCGTATTTTCAAAAACTGCAATAACAGTATATCATTATTTACCTATATATGTAAATGTATTTTTAAAAGTATAGTTAACGAAGCCTACAAACTGCTGCGCATTGGACAATCAGGTCCACTTGATGGTACATATTCCGATATAACCTATTACACACTACATAAATAATAGACTATAGAAATTACCCTTATGACTCGAAAACAACAACTGAATGCTAAGAAATAAAATAGCCTATTTTTATTACAAGAACAATTTTTAAACTAAAACTCCTAGTACGTTATAATTACGTACATCCAACTTGGATTCTTAAAGCAATAATAGTTACACGAGAAAATGATTTCAGTTTCAACGAAATGTTATTTTATTTGAAGGGATTTCGTTATTTGTGGTTAACAATCAAAGCTTTCTTCCGTAAGCCGCCCTCCACTTAATCCTTACTAATTGCTAAATAACTCCCGTTTCGTTAAATAGTGCAAATAGGAAGTGCAACCTTAATTTTTGAACAGGTTTTGTTAATATTGTACGAATTAAATGTTTTAAATATAGTTTTGCCACATTTAATAAATAAACATAATTTTTTACACCTTAAAAAAGTAAAAACCGGCCTTAAAAAACAACTAAAATAATAAACAGAATAAAATAATTTAAAAGCTTTTGAAGTTAGGGTTCTAATTCTTCGATACACTATGTCGTAGCACCGACTTCAGTAACTATTATTTGAAAATAATTTAATTGACTTTACTTTTGTGAAGTTGGTCTTCACTTCTTTTTAAAGTATAATAATAACGTCACTGTTTTAAATAAAAGTAGTATTTACGGATTTTATCGCGTATATTAACTCTTTTTATATTCCCGACGTTTCGAGTACTTTACAGCACCCATCCCGTGGATAACTATGACATTGACATCCCAATGTCATAGTTAACCACGGCTATCTCTAGATAAAAATTATTAATTTGTGTTCCGATCTACACAGTATGAACTTACAGTATCTTGATGTCTTGCAGTTGTATGCTTCGGTTGGGATTTAATTTTATTAATTATAGGATTCCAAGCAGATGTTTTTTGATTTCAATAGCCACACGAATCATCCTTGGAAGGAATGGATGTTCTTTAGCGAGGATTTGTGGTCTATCACATCTGATGTAGTGGCGGGGGCGATCCTGTACGTGTTCACAGACTGCAGACTTCCCGGAGGGTCGATTATTCACAATCTTTAACGCGGATTTTTAATGATCTTTTAGTTTGTCCTATGTAAGACAGACCACATTCACAATCAAGTTTGTATACTCTTGCATTTTGCAGAGGGACATTACACTTGACTGATGATAGAAACTGACTAATCTTCTTTGGCGGCTTGAAGTATGATTTAATGGAAGCACGCTTCAAGCTGTATCCAATCTTGTCATTGACACCTCAATGGCAGTACAGCAGGCACACTCTCGACTGTGGCCGGCTTCATTTTTCTTCAAATTTGGTGGGTTGTTTTCCCCGAAATCGAACTAACCTTAAGGTTAAGGTTTTTATGCCTATTTTTAAATAACATGAAAATCGGTTCACAATTGGCAAAACATCGTTTAAATACAAAAAATACAGCATGCTTTTAATTGTACAGTAAGCTAACAAGTCCTTGTTTTGTTTAAGTACTGATTTACTAATTGCATAGCGGTGAAGGAGAGATCATGAGGAAATCTCCTTTTTTAATATCTATACATCCATACAAATAAATAAAATTGAAGTATTTGTTTGTAATGTCCAAATAACAGCTTTTAACTTAATGCATATGAAAGGATATACGGTACTTATAACAAAAACACAATTTTAAAAATTTATGTCTGTCTGTCTGTCTGTTTGTTCCGGCTAATCTCTGAAACGGCTGGACTGATTTTGACGAGACTTTCACTGGCAGATAGCTAATGTTATAAAAAGTAACATAGGCTACTTATATTTTATAAAAGGAATTAGGGTTCCGCGCAAAATAATTAAAACCCATAAAATCCCATCGTAATAAATTCCATGCGGGCGAAGTCGCGGGGAACAGCTTGTTGTTAATATTTTGAGAATAGGTTTGCATAAGAAAAGTTAGTAATCGAAGAACAAGTTATATTACAATACCATATATAAAAAAAGTTATGCTAACTCGTAATTAACTCTAATATTTTCATTCAATTCATTTCCCAAAATGGTTGTCATTTGTTCAGTTTGCTTTTCATGCAAAAACAGGTAGCGCTAAATTAGTAATGTCCTTCAAACCGAATATCCGTCACGGCGTACAGTTTTAATGGAGGCTGGTCATCGGCGCAGGTCAGGATTATAGTGCCCGAAATTATACACAAGCACAGGTGCACTCTCTATTCCCTACTATGTACTATGGGTCGGCAATCCGACACGACCGGAGAGAGATCAGGCGCAGTATCAACGGCCTTACATGCTTCCCGAGGCACGGGGAGATACACCGCTAACTTCCTGATTCCGAGCTGCTAATGAAAATTCCTCGACAGAAAAACCCAATAACTGATTTTTGACCTAAATTCTAACCCCGGAACACACGATCAGCAGTTTACATCACGTTTACGATCACTAAAAAACCAACCATTAAACCTATGTTTAACCATTTTAAAGGTTCCGAACCAACCTTCATAAACAAAGTTTGTCGAACAATAATCAACCAACAACAATAATCAAACTTGCCACAGAAGTAGTAGCTATACTAATCATGAGATGGCATGTGTCGAGAGAGGCCTCATACTCAGACCATAGATGGATCTGTTTTGTACTACAGGTCGATATCCCCGCTACACTACCATGGAGATATGCCCGCAAGACTGATAAATCAAAATACCTTAATAGAAGTCTTCGCTCGCGGGTTTTGAATAAGTACATAGAAAACAAAATCAACAAGGCTATTATAACTTTATGGCAATGCAGAAACATGATTGGCAAGAGATTTGTTCTGACGCCAAAAATTATACTGTGGCTGTACAAAACTATAATTCAGCCCATGATCACATACGGCGCTCTGATACGAGGGTGACATTGAATGTTCTTAGAAAATCAGAAACTGAACAAACTAGCAAGTTATTAGTTTTATTATATCTTTTCAAAATAGTTTCCATTTACATCAATACATCGCTGCATACGATGGAACCACTGAGAAAAGCACTTTGCCCACTCGTCCTTAGGGGTCTCTTCAACGGCATTTTGAAACGCAGCCACTGCTTCCTCGGCGTCCATAAAACGTTTTCCTCGAAGTTTTTCTTTTATTTTCGGAAATAAATAAAAATTGCAAGGTGCGAGATCGGGGCTATAGGGCGGGTGACCCAGTAATTCCACGTCTGACGTCGCCAAGTAGTCGATTATTTGCTAGGCGGTGTGCGGCGAGGCGTTGTCGTGGTGAAGGAGGATCCTACTGCGAGGTCGTTTCTCCTGAACTTTTTCCAAGACAAATGGCAAACAATTGTTAGTGTACCACTCTGCAGTAGTTGTTTTTCTATCCTCTAAAACAATTGTTGCGTAATGACCTGTCCTTCCGAAGAACGAGGCCACCATCTTTTTTCCCACGCTTCGACTTCACTTTAGTTGGCAACTCCTCGGAAGGAAACACCCAGACAGCAGACTTTCTCTTAGTGTCAGGATCATAACAATAAATCCAGCTTTCGTCACCCGTAAGTATGTCGAACACAGAATTTGAGTAACCTCCGTTAAATCTTTGAACCATTTCACGACACCAATCAACACGACGAAGTTTTTGGGCGTCTGTCATATTATGAGGTATCCACCGGGCACAAAGCTTCCTGACCGCTAAATGTTCATGGATGATTTTGTACACTTGACTCATACCGATGCCTAAGCTTGTCTGAATCTCCTGATAAGTCACTCTTTTGTCAGTCTCTATCATACGCCGCACAATTCTGATGTTATCTTCAGTCACGCCGTAGAAGGCCGCCCCTCACGCAGATCATCGGTGAGATTAGTGCGACCACGTTTAAACTCACTAAACCAGTTGTAAACAGTGGCACGAGATGGGGCTTTATCGTGAAAGGCCAATCGAAGTCTATCATAACTTTCTTGTTGACTTAAATGACATCGAAAGTCATAAAAAATCATTTTACGAAAATTTTCTCGTTAAATTCATGCTGACGTGACAGACAATTTTCAATTTGCCGCCAAATCGTAAAAAAAATACAAATTAATAAAATACATACACAATAATATTGGCAAAGAGTTCCATTTTCAAAATTTGAACTTATTTTTTTATTATATCGTTTACAATTCGCCAGTTCTAAAAACTTTCAGTGTCGCCCTCGTATGGTGGACCAAAACAAATGGAGCCACCACTATAAAGAAGCTTCAGCTTAACCAGAGACTGGCGTGTATGGCTGCCACAGGCTGCATAAGGACTACACCAACAGCAGCCTTAGAGGTTATGCTGGATCTAACCCCGCTTCCCCTACAAATACATCAAGAAGCAACTTCAGCTGTCTTTAGACACAAGACCCTAAATTTTTGGAGTAAGAGTAGAGTCCCTTATATAGCTATAATCGATAGAATTTACACCAAAATTCCTATCTTACAAGCCAAGTACGATAAGATCCCCAAACATTTTGTGTTTGATAAGAAATGGAGGGATTAAACACAAAAGAGCTTAGAATTTTCACGGATCGTTCTGTAACAAATGAAGGTGCTGGATCTGGAACTTTCTCGGGAGACCTCAATATCCTCATATGTACACCGCTGGGTACCCACAACACAGTCGTTCAGGCAGAATGTATGGGTATCATCCAAGCGACCATAGCAGTAGATGCCAAGAAGATAAAAGACTTCTCCATCAGAATACTGACCGGCAGAATGGCGGTACTAAGCTCTGACAAGCTCTGAGTTGCAATGTGGTGAAATCGGGACTAATATGTGATTGCCATCAACGACTAACTAAATGAGATATGTAAACATAACAATGTAACTTTGCAATGAACTACGGGAAACAGTGGATCCAGGGGCAACGACGCAGCAGATGAACTGGCCAGAAGAGGATCGGCTCTGGCCGTAATAGGACCGGAATCCATCATACCAATCCCTTTTGGTAGCGTTCGTTCACTGGTACGTAAAAACTTTACTAATCAACACGCTCAGCTTTGAAAAAATCTAGTAGACTGTAGGCAAGCTAGGGAGGTCCTGCCAAAAAAAATAAACAGTCGTTTTAACCAAGGTCTTAATGAGATTGAACAAGCCACAGATCAGGGTAGCAACAAGTGCTATTACAGGATATGGCTTTTTTACCTATAGTAAATGAATGTCTATTCATTTACTATAGGTGTTACAGATAGTTCCCTGTGCAAGGCATGTATGGCGGAGGAAGAAACGGCGGCCCACGTGTTGCTGGCATGTCCGGAGGTTACCGTATACAGGGCTAATTACCTCGGCACGTCGAGATTACTCCCCGAAGTTGCCAAAACATCAAAGGACTGTTGAACTTCTGCGGGGAGATTTCATGGCTCGAATAATCATAATATTCCTGCCCACACGCATTATACGCGCATAGACGTTGAGTTGCGGAAAATAGCCCGTCGTAAACTAAACCAAACGACGGTATATTACGCACCATACTAACAGTCTTTTTCAGTCAACCGGGAGAGAAATTTTCAAGAGAAGGATAGCTTACATGCATTACATGTTGTAGTGTTCCATTTAAATTTAAAAAGTTAAAGTTACACCCTTTATACATTCCACTGCTAGGCACAGGCCTCGTCTCATTTCATAGAGGGTTTTAGGTTAAGGAAATGTCCGCCACGCTGCCCCAATGCGCGTTATTTTTATCTTATTTCTCAGACAGGCAGGTTTCCTCATGATGATTTTCTTCACCGCCGAGCACGTGTAAGTCAGCACTTAAAATTGCAATTAACAATTTCATTGGTGCCGGCGGGGATCCAACCCGGGTTGTGTGTTCTATTTGTACGTACATAATTAGCACAATGGACAGGCCAATTTGTCAGCGTAGAGATTTGCACTCCATTATCTGTGCCTTTGAGGGTTTGTATTACTCAATTAGTATACCTTCCAACGCTACCCTAAAAAAACCAATGAATTTTGAAAAAAAAAAAAGAAGAAGTATTTCAACCGTGTCTATTTTTATTAACAATTTTGAAAACAAAAATTAAAAAGTGAAAATAGACAACAATTTAAAATTGAGCTTTTTCACCCTAACTGCCTTGGCTTTCAGCTTAGCCTTGATCCCTGTTTCCGGGCTGTATTTTCGTACTTAAGACTGGAGTACCGGATACAGAACACTGTTAGATAAATTACTTTACCTTTTCAATTTCTTTACTTTGACTGCTACCAACACATGTTTTTTCCCTACACGCCCTCTATTTTAACCATTGTTTGCATCAGTCCTCTACGCAAAGGTTGTCGGGAAGGGATCACTTACAGAGTGATAAGAGCGACTTTTGTACATATATGTTTAAGATATTATTTGTTTCCCAAAAGATTACAAATCGTTTTCGAGAAATTAAACAAATTACTAACACAATTTTTTTGTACATATACTTTACATTATACTCTACTCGTTTTCTGTATTTCGGTATACAATAAAGAATAAATAAATAAAATAAACATCTTTGGAACACACCGACCGCCTCTAGTTGTTTAGATTTGTTAGTTTAGATTTTTTTAAACCTCAATTTTGTTGGGTTTGTGGCGGCGCTGTCATCGCGCCACAAGCGAAGCAACATCGTAAGCCTAAATCGCGCTATCAAAATTCCGAAGCAAAAACAGTATATATAGAATAGCTCCGAACTACCAATCGGAGCGTTGGCCGCTCCCCGGGCAGAACACCCGCTCGGCGGGAGATCTCCCCTTTTTCTTCCACCGGCCACAGGTTCATTGAGTGCAAGGTTTCCTTGCGGCTAAAGTAGCCACCACAACAAGGTATTCTTGCAAATGTGTGGCAGTGCTTAATGCTGGTACAGCGTCGAGTACTGCTGTCACATTTTAGGGTTTGTGCTAAAAAATACGTAGCAGCGTAGGACCCAGTTGAGAGTCGTGCTAAATACAAATTAATGACCCTGATTTTGTTAAAACCAATCTCGTCAGGTATACCACTAAACCTGAAAACAAGATTTTACAACCAGTGCGTGTTGCCAGTGATGACTTATGGATCTGAGACGTGGTCCTACACTACTGGCCGTATGAGGAGCTCAAGGTTGCTCGGCGAGCATTGAAATTTGTCAAAAGTTCAAAAAGGTTCTCGAGTGGCAGCCTCGTATCGATAGGGGAAGTGTAGGGTGATCCCCACTAGATGAAGTGATGACCTGGTAAGACATGCAGGAAGTCAATGGATGCAGGTGGCTCAGGGCCATGCTTTGTGGCATTCCTTGGGGGGAGGCCTATGTTCAGCAGTGGACTTGTAAAGAGCTGTAATAAATGAATGAACGAATGAATCTCGTCAGCCTCGAACACAGACGCAAGTCACGCGTAGTCAGCCTCTCGTTATTCTACAGGATACATTACGAGGAGTATGGATATGGATATGGATAATGGATGGACCGGCTTGAACCGGGGCAGTACCACGACCTCACAGAATAACAAAGTAAAGTAGAAGCTTTGCTTCTGCGTTTCGTTTGGTTAGTTCAGGTGGTCGGAGAATGGAGAATCCCTCACTGAGCATCCACGGTCAAGCTACCCTCTTCTTCCTGAGTGTTGGTGCTCATGCTGCCCCGCGTATTTTGGGGGGAGGGGGGCCAAATCCCGCTATATACTAACACTGCATAGGGCAAACAGAGCGACAAAACCATAGCGACCCCTGCTACGCTATCCGAAGACTTCTGCAACATCAAGGAATTTTACTCAAACCTTAACGCCGTCCACTACCGTCTAGAAACGGCGAAGCTCTCGGTTTTTTTGACCGAGACGCAGGCGTCCTCTCTGGCTGATACTTCGTAGCTGTCCTACCCGCGGTACAAATTAGAACACTTCTTTGTGCCCCGGGCTGGAGTTTGCGTATACGTCAGAGAGGATATATGTTCTCGACGCCTCGGCAGTCTTGAAGGTACGGACCTGGCCATTCTTTGGCATTACAGGTCGGCGGATTGGGACGGAATGCGGTCTTTCTTTGCATCCTACCCATGGGGGAGGGTTTGCTTCTCGCCGGATGATCCCAGCGCTGTTGCTGACTCTGTCACTGATGTGGTGCTACAGGGAATGGAACTATTTATTCCATCATCTGTGGTACCCATCGGAGGCAGATCTCAGCCTTGGTTTGGTCACTTCTGTAAGACTGAATTACATAGTAAGCAGGAGTGTTATCAGGCCTCGGCCGAGGCTTCAGCGGCTCGGGATGTAAACACCAGCATGCTTAAAAAGCAGTATAACTTCGCCTCTAGGTCCTTCAAAAGTTAAGTTAAGTTTAGATAAGTTTAAAAGTTAACTGCCAGCTCATGCGGTACCTTGAGGAGCATCAGCTGATTAGTGACCACCAATACGGTTTCCGTCGGGGTCAGCTCAGCTGGTGATCTTCTTGTTTACCTAACACATAGATGGGCGCAGGCAATCGAGTCAAGGGGAGACATTGGTCAATTTGGCAAATTGTCCAAACTAACGGACATAGCGAGGCCTTCGATCGGGTCTGGCACAAAGCGCTTCTTTTGAAACTTCCTTCCTATGGGCTTCCTGAGAAATTGTGCAATTGATCACCAGTTTTCTGGTTGATCGGAGCATCAAATCAGAAATCGTAGTAGACGGTGCATGCTCCGAATACAAGCCTATTAACGCTGGTGTTCCAAAAGGCTGCGTGCTATCACCATCGCTGTTTCTTCTGCATATAAATGATATGTTGCAAACCGGTAACATTCATTGCTATGCGGATGACAGCACTGGTGATGCTCTATACACCGGCCATGCCAATATTTCTCGGGAACATGTCGCCGAGTACCGGAACAAACTTGTGTCTGAAGTCGAGTCTTTGCTGAACAAAGTCTTGGATTGGGGGCGAATAAATCTAGTCCAGTTTAATCCTCAGAAGACACAAGTTTGCGCGTTTACCGTTAAAAACAATCCCTTTGTCAGTTTCAGGGCACTCCCCTTGTCGCCTCAGCCAGTATCGGAATCCTCGGTGTCGACATATCGAGCGACGTGCACAACGACGTCAATTGGAAGACAAGACCAAATTGGCCTCTAAAAAGCTTGGCGTGCTCAGCAGAGCGGGTATTTCATACCGGCACACCGCCTGTAACTTTACAAGGCGCAGGTTCGGCCTCACATGGAATACTGTTCCCATCTCTGGGCTGGGACCCAGCCCTTCCACTTGACCGCATCCAGCGCAGAGCGGCTCGAATCGTCGACGACCAAGTCCTTTCCGATCGGCTCGATTCACTGGCGCTGCGAAGAGATATTGCATCTCTCCGCGTATTTTATCGCATCTACCACGGGGAGTGCTCTGAGGAAATGTTCGGACTATTTTCAGCCGCTCAATTTCACCATCGCACATGGCGACAAAACTCGCGTTACCATCCATACCATCTGGATGATTGGTGGTCCACCACTGTGCGATTTAGAAGAAGTTTTCTTCCTCGCACAACTTCCTTGTGGAATCAATTACCACCAGCAATTTTTCCGGACCGATACGACTTAGAGACCTTCAAGAAAAGAGCCTACTCCTTTCTAAAAGGCCGGCAACGCATCTGCAATTCCCCTGGTGTTGCAGTTGTTCATGTGCGGCGGTAGTCACTTACCATCAGGTGAGCCGCATGCTCGTTTGCCCTCTCTCCTATAAAAACCCGACGCGATGATCAGTTAATTTACATTGCTGTCTTGTTTTGTAATGATTAAACGATTTTGTCTATTTGTATAAAGCATATAATAAAAAATAAAGTAATAAAATATAATAACAAATAACATATTCTTTCTTATTTGTTATTACGAGATATTTGTGTTATTGTTTAAACGTAACATTTTTATGAGTTATTCCAATTCAAACATAAATTGCTTTCTAACTTCCAGTTGAATACAAACGTTGTTTCACTCTTGGAACGTAGAGCGTCTCTATAAATTCACTTCTTTGTCTTGTGTTTGTTTAATCGAAAAAAAAGAACTTTTTATGAAGAGAGAATAAATTCTTTAACGCCTTGTATCGGCGTGAGAGAATCCGTTATCCTATTTCGCTCCATTTGTATCGTAAGAAGCGACGATGAGAAATACCTAAAGATTTCATGGTTTCTTATAGATGGTGGTGTAACCATCTCGTATATTATGTGAAATATATCTATATAGTATGTAGGAGTACCACTGCAATCCGCCTGCTAATCGTGGCCATTACGCGTTTTAGCGTGAAACAATTAAACAATTCATAAAATAATTAACCAACTTACAATAATTAATTATTGATTACACTTTTATTTTAATCTGTAATTATCTCTCTCTGTGTATGGATGCTGTTTGATAATGGCGTATGGTAATCCATCACGCGATTTTGTCCCATATTTATCGTAACTTAGAATAAAAAAATTGACATTGACTTTGAAATCATGTCAGTTGCATTCGACTTAAAAATACTCAGGTCAGCGACGGGCATCAGTATCCAAGTTGCGAGACGTCTGGTACTGCAACAGCCAATCCGTTGCCCAACTAACGATTAAAGCAATTCCTCACTACTACGGTACAGGTTCATTTCCAGCAGTGGATTTTTACTTTTGAAGCTGTATTTATTTCCATTTATTATACTACCATTACAGGTTTATAACCTAATGCGATAGAACATTCTAAAACTAATTTAAAACAATCCCAAAGAACAAACAGAACTACGAATAACAAATAAAAACAACGCAGCCCTTGTGAATTCACTCAGAGTGCAGCAGAATAGTTCCACCCGATCCGACAATTGATTCAGAAGGCGTGACGTGAGTAACCGACGCGGCGCCTCCCGCAACAAGTTCGTGCACGCACGCAGCTCCACCAGCAGCCGCGGCCGCCGCCTCCGCTCCGCGTAACGATCCGGCACACAGCAGTTTATTTTCCGAGCAACTCAGGGTTATTTACCTGCCCCTTGACAGGACTAAGATAACACCTGACGACAGTATTATTAACAACTAGCGAATCACCCGGCTTCGCACGTGTGATTTCTATATCTCGACAACAGCGCCACCTACCAGGTCCCATTGTGAATCTAAACCATCCAGGGACCCATTCAAACACACACAAAAACATTAATCAAAAATCGCTCGAACCGTCTTTTTAGCAATTGATTTTTATATATAGAGATAATGAAGAAAGTATCCCGTGATGCACTGAAAAATGTGTCAAGTAAACAAGGGATATGCGGGTGTGCTACAGCATTTACTTACCATCGGATGGACTGTGCGCTCGTTTATCACCCTAACTTGTATAAAAATACATTGAAATTCGTTTATATGTCAAGTTGCCCCTGAGATAGAGCAGCCACCTACCATCAGGTGGACTGTTAGTTTGTAACTGTAATACTTTTCTTTTATGGAACGGTGACAAACGAGTCACACAATTCGCCTGGTGGTAAGTAAATGCTGTATGTAGCTCATAGACATGCACACACCCTATGACATCTACATCTATTATCGGTGAAGAATCATAATATAGATGCGTTGTCACCCTTGAGGGCTAAGATAGAATGCCTTGTTTCCAGTAAAAAGGGTCTGCGGTTCTCTGCACTCACCATACGAAACACATGAAGCATTAAGTTGCTATTTTATGCTGGTACTCTATGAGAGCGTTGTCCCTCCCCAGTCAAGCTGACCCATTCGTGCTACCACCAGAAAATAAAATACTATTTTTTTATTGTTGTTAAAAGTTTTCTACCGCTGAACTTCCTTTGATAAAACTAAAACTTTCACAATGTCATTTAATTGTATTTACCGGCTGCTGAAATATGAACGGTAGATAGTATTATTATTCTATTTGTCATAGGAAGGAGCTAAAAGATACTAGCCCACTAATACCTCAAGCTAAATCTAGCAATTAATTAAACTGTAGAATTCCGTTACATTAGGTTTAAAATCGTGTCAACACTTAACCTTCTGAGAGCTTAATTCGTACAGGAAATTATAAAGAAACAAAGGTCATATAAACGAAATTTCCTCAGCTATTGGTTTGAAGCATATTAAAACGAAATAGTTTTCGCTAAGGAAATCTTAGTTTTATTGCTCATAGCTTTATATGCCACAAAGCAAAATATCTATAATATAGCTAAAACTGAACCATGTAGTAGCGGTTGAAGAATATCCACTTACCCTATATCATACCATGGGTGTTGGAAGAGGCGACAGAGGAAAACAAATCAGGAGATGGGCAGCAGCGCCTTCCTCAGAACGACTAAAAATAAAAAACTGCAGTTGGCAACCCACTTGCCATGCGTGGCAACTATGGCAAATATTCCCCTACGAGGCAATCTATGGGGGAGGCCAAATGTCCTACCACTGGGCGCAGACCTTCGCTTATTTTTGAAAGATTTTTTATGAAAAGAATGTCTGCCGCAATGCCTCAATGCGTGTTGCAGAGCTCTTCATGTGCTCCAAATTTTTTTTTTATTTCTCTAAAACAAGCGGGATTTTTCGCGATGTTTTCCTTCACTGCCGAGCACGTGGTAAATCAGCACTCAACTAACTCACGCATTTACTCAAAATATAACAATTTCAATGGCGCCGGCAGGGATCAAACGTGTGTTGCTCGTGTACTGTGAAATTTACAGCAATCGCTTAGCTTTTGAGCTACGACGAATAATTTTATATAATAGAGATTAGTATTTATTTGTTATTCTATGCGTTGCTATACAATTCTCATATAACTTCTTTCTGACAAAAAAATATTTGCTTGTTTGTCTTCTATCCGTTCCTATACCATTGATCGGATTGCGATAAAATTTCGGTTAGTTGTGTGTGCTTCCACGAAGTTTTCTGACCAAAACATTGTACCACGTGCGGGCACAGCTATCTATAAACTTTTGGATTCATGTCAGTTTATTTTCAAATAAAAAAGAATGTGATTACTTTCGAATTAAATTTATCGAAACATACAAAAGTTTCAGTTCTCGAATTTGGGATAGTTGCCTAGCATAGGCGTAGTGAGTTCCAAGATGTTGTGGTAAAGGGCTTGGTAGCCATGGCTTATTCACCCATAATGAAGCTAAGCGGAGATCATATGACCGTCCATGGTGGTCGTGATTGTAGTTGCGGGTGGATTTGTTCCCTAGAGATGCAAGTTTAAAAAAATGCGCGTTAATAGACCGCACAGACAGAATAGGCTTCTCGTGCTGACTTCAGAGTGGTCACATATTTTTCTCGTTTAATTTTTCTGATGTTTCAAGAGCTTTGCAGAACCCATCGTGATCAGTCCTATAAAAAATAACTATCTTTAAAATACAAAAAACACAGAATACCAATGTAAAATAACAGTTGTATTTCGTGTGGTGAGTATAGAGAACCGGAGACCCTTATTAGTGAAAATGAGGCATTCATCTTAGCCCTCAAGGGTGACAACACATCTGCATCCACTTACCATTAGGTGGACTGTGTGCTCGATTGTCGCCCATATTCCATTAAAAAAAAACTCAAACATCTTGTTATCATACCGACCATAATTCTGTTTTCATAGAGAATAAATTATCTAATTGTGTAAACCGTTATTAAATTTACTAATACTCATCATAACCAGCTGAGGTTGACCGTATATTATGGGTATTAAACTATAGAAACCTAACTATCCGATGAACACGACAACGATGTGTTGATTTCGTTTTGTGATATTATAATATTTATGTCATACAATAAATGGCAATCATTTATTGTATGCCTTCTGTCAGTAAATAATTTCATCAATAATTTTAAGAATGATGTAAGTAAGGTTACAGCCTATAAACATCCTACTCCTGGGCACAGGCCTCCTTTCATTTCTGAGATGGTTTTAGGACAAGTAGGTGTCAAACGTGCCGCCCTAAAGGGTGTTGTCGGACTACACAGGTCTTCGGATTTTTTTTATTTCTCGGGCATGCTAATTTCCTCACGAAGTTTTCCTTCACCACTGATCACGTGAAATCAGCACTTAAAATTGTATTTAACAAATTCTTTATTGCCGCCATGGATCAAAACAAGATTGCTCGCGAACTGCGAAAATTACAACTAGCGCTTAGGCTACCACGGTTCTCTAGTCACGGAATGATACCCTGGTGCCTGAAAATTGGTAAAATACCACAGACTCAACAAGGATTTTCCTTATATTTTCTATAATTTCAAACTAAATAAAACTTAATTACTGTATATTATGTTCAAAAGCTCTTACTTTATTAAGTAAACCTAATTAAGTAAAGTCCAATTTCACTGCGAGAATGTAACATACTAGTTAAATTTAACAGCTTAATATGTCGTATGTTCAAGATTAAACGCGAGACTGCAAACACTTCTAGAGTTTCTTGAGATAATATGTAGGATCGTATTTTCTCTGGCTCACATGTAATATGACGTCTTAACTTTGTACAAAATATTTTTTACTAAAAGAATTACCTTAGTATTTAATAAATTTATTATAACTTTAGGATGAGGCATGATAATATTAAAAAATCTTGTCACACAATAACTTAATACTTTTTTGTAAAACAAAATCTGTAACTCTGAAGTGCTAATAACTGCTTAATAGAACAGTGGCCTAAGCATTTGTATGCGGCACTGCGGAGCCGCATTTCAAATCCCGTTCAAAACAAATGTTTGTACTGGATAAACAAGAATGTTCGTGGACATGACATATTATGCAAATTTACTTATTTCTATTATTATATATATATATATATATATATATATATATATATATTCATTCTACATTTCATTCAAGACATTTCCTCAATGATACAGGAGAATGCCTTAGTGTGGGATAACTTTTAACAATACATGAAGGCCCACAAAATGAACTGATTCAAATATTCCAACAATAATTTATGAGTTTTATTAAAGTTCAATTTTTTTTTAAATTATGAACTTCGAGTTCCTGAGCAATCTTCATGTGGTGGCAGCGTAACGGAATTTCTTTTCGTGCATATCGTGCGAGACTAAGTCGTAGCCGCACGTAATGATGCGACAACACTGCTTTACTACAGTACCACAATAGAATGCGCTGTCGATACAAGGCCAGTACTTTGAATGGAAGCTATGAGAGCGATGCAACATATCGATACGACGTCGAATGATACCTATGTCAATATCGATACATTATACAGCTATATCGTGGCTCTGCAAATGTTTTTTTTCTCATGAGTCTTAGAAATATATTTTTAAGTAAATTATTAGAAATGACAAAGTGTTGCATTATATGCCACGCCGCAAAGATTTCATGATCAAATCAAAAGATTTACGCGCTTTCTGATTATTTGACTGCGATGCAACATCTGCTTTCTCAAACTTACCGATGTCGATATCAATACATTTCACAGCTGCAGCGTGGCTCTACAAATTATTTTCTCATGAGATTTATATATTTCATAGTAAATTTTGAAATAATGAACACAAAATTAAAATTGTGCACGGATGATATTACAAAATTGTCTCTAATAAAATATTTTACTAAAGCAAAAATTTTAATATATAATAAACTATTGCGGTTACGGGTCGTACGCTCAGGTATCGGTTTGTTATGCAAATGAAAAATGAATCTTGGTATTCGTAACATAATGGAATAAAAAGGCAATATATCTTTCTCTGCGATGTGGAGTGGGGTGAAAGTGTGGTACAGGGTGACATATATGAATTATTATTATTAGAAAAATGAAAGTCAAAGAATCTATTTCAACGTCTTATACTCGTAAATATAGATTTTTATGTGCATTTTATATAACATGTGCACCTGGCATCGGCATGGGAGAAACCATCAACCTGTCTCTTTCTGTGAATATCGTAAGATGTGAAGTGTCGTAAATATTCTCAAACGTGGTAAAGCCATCTATAGCTATATAAAGGTTGTTGTACGAATGGGTTGGCTCGAACGGGGAAGGACCACGCTTTCATGTAATACCAGCTTAAAATAACAGCTGTGTTTCAGCTTCTTTTACCATGTCTCTTGTTTGGTAACGAGACATTCCATGTTCCTTGTGTCCTTGGAATGTTTCTCAGATATACAGTTTTTTTTATAAAATAGAAGAGACAAACGAACTAGCAGTCTACCTGATAGTAAGTGGCTACTGCAGTACAACTGCAACCAACTTTAAACAAAGAAGGCTACAAATGCGTTGTTATCTCTGAGGATTAAGATGGTGTATCTCATAGTCTATAATTCTACTGACTCTCTCTATACCTTTCAGATTTGAACACAACAGAGTACTGCTATTAGGTGAAATAGGGAAGAAATTGGTTGCTACCCAGACAAACGTCGAGGCAGAAAAGAAGACCTAGGTTTCCTCAAATCGAAATGAAGTCTGAATTTAATGTTTTATTGGTTCCAGGGAGCAAACTCGGGTTATTTGCGTACGGTGAAGTTTACGAGAAGCGCTTAGCCCCGCGGCTATGTTTAAATTTACACTATAAATTTTCAGTGACGCAAATATGTTCCATCTAAGCAAACCTCAAAGGGACGCTGGACTTGTAGAATATTTTATTACAGTATCGAGCATAATTCTGAATATTTAATGAAAGAGAATTCACAAGAGTAAATTATCACTACGACGGCCGTAATAAAGTTACACCCTGTCTGTTTTATTAATGTGGCTTTTGGTGTCCCTTTTATTTGAAGAAAAAGCGCGGATTCTTAAAAGCTTTTATAATTTACTGTTATCAGTAGGATTTTAAATATGAAGATAATATCATACGTAATGATTTTTTTTAAAACGAGCGAGTAATTTTGATAGAGCTATGAAGAGGGCTAGGCTAGGGGTTTCTGTGCGTGATAGATTTAAATAACCGGCGAAGTGCGAGTCGGACTCGCGCATGAAGGGTTCCGTACCATCGTAATACATGTTTCTAGGAGGGGAGCCCCCTTTTATTTTATTTTTATTTTAATTTTTATTATTTGTTGTTATAGCGGCAACAGAAATACACATTCTGTTAAAATTTTATCTGTCTACCTATTACGGATCATGAGGTACAGCCAGCTGACAGACAGACGGACGGACGGACGGACGGACGTATAGCAGAGGCTTAGTAATAGGTTCCCGTTGGATACCCTTTGGGTACGGAACCCTAAGAATGTGGATATTTGCAGTAGAACCAGAGTAATCGACTTAGCCCAACGGATTAGTAAGCTGAAGTGGTAATGAGATGTGTGATAGCCAGATGTGAGGCAGTGTTTTAGTAATACTGCATATTCTGTAGGCATGTTGTTATCTTCTAGTTAATAAGCCTAAAATTGTTTTAGGTATGTGCAGTCGTATGGACGGGAAAACTGGGGCTTGCGTCCTAGTGTGATCCTATGGCTGTACAGCAGCATAGTGAGGCCGATTCTTACCTACGCCTCAACTGACTGGTGTAATAAGGCCAATCAAAAGACGACTGCGGACAGACTAAAATAGTCTACAAAGGACAACTGGAGCGATGCGGTCATCGCCTCGAGCGGCTCTTAATGCACTTAGGCTAACGCTCCTTGATCTTTATTAAGACAAGGAGGCGAGGGCTAGTTTGTGTAGACTTAACGTTCAGGGCGGTTTGAGCTTGCTTTCCTATAGAATGAGATCCATGTTCGACTCAATTAAGGAAACACCGGTCTGCATGCATGATCTCAGATATCATGTGTCCACTATATACTTTTAATAAAAGTATACAGAGGAACTATCCTCCAGAGTAGACTGGCTGAATGGATAGGTCATCTGTGAGGTCGGTAGCCTTATATGGTATACCGATGGGTAAAAATGGGCCTCGATGTAGGCTTTGGAATTTATGGGGAACGCCCATATTCAAACTTATTATGAATTGGGTAGATTCACCTCTATCTTACAGGCAGAAATTTTCGCCATACTTCAGTGAGCGGAAATCAATCTGCCAAAACACTACGTCAACCATATAATCTATATAAACCCGATAGTCAAGCAGCACTACTGGCGCTGAGATCAAACTTGGTGAAACTCGGGCTTTGATTATAAATTCGCTTCAGAAGCCCTGGGATTAGATAAAATAAATTGCGCATTCTAGCAAGAGCCCTGACTGGACACTGTTGTCTTAAAAGCACATGTCCATCCTGGGCAACTCGGGCAAACTAGGCAACTCAAGGATGTGCCGCTTTTTCCTTAAAATAAGAAACGCCTCTACACAACTTTTACTGTGGTAGAGCCACGCGGCAGTTTGTGCTGTCGCACGGATAGGCCGGCTCGAACCGCTTTGGTACCACGACCTCACAGAATATCAGCGTGAAGTAGAGGTTTCAATCAACATGGTAGCGGAATTAAACGAAAGACTACCCCAGGAGGGTACCAGCATCCTGGAGAATCCCTCGCTGAGCATTCACGACCAAGCTTACTCACTCCTGAGCGTGGGTGCTCAGGCTACCCCGCGTATTCTTTAAAATTCCGCTCGCGACTAATACTGCTCGGGGCAAGCGGAGCAATAAGACTAAGGCGACCCCGTCACGCTATCCGTGAATTTTGCAACATCAGGGACTTCATTCCAACCTTAACGCTGTCCACTTCCATCTAGAGGCGGCGAAGCCGGCCTTGCTCTTTTAACCAAGACTCAGGTGTCCTCCAGCTGATACTTCATATTTTCCTACCCGGGTACAAATTAGAACACCTTTGTGCCCCGGGCTGGAGTTTGCGTAAACGTCAGAGAGGACATCTGTTTTCGACGCCTCGGCAGTCTTGAAGGTACGGACCTGTCCATCAAATGGCTGCGCGTAGACAGCGACGACCATCCCGCGTCTATGGGTGCCTCTATAGGTCCTATAGCGGTAATGCCGAAACAGACCGACTCATCGACCACGTCCAAATGGCTACAGATTCCTTGTTACAGCAGATCCCATCCGCAGAGATCGTGATCCTTGGCGATTTTAACGCCCACCACGCTGAATGGCTCGGTTCACGTTCAACCGATCATGCGGGGAGATCTGTTTATGACTTTGCTTTGGCATATGGTCTTACACAGCTGGTTACTTCGCCTACGCGGATTCCAGATGTGGAAGATCATGAACCTTCCCTGTTGGACCTTCTGCTGACCTCTCATCCGGACGGATATCAGATTTCCGTCGACGCTCCTTTAGGCTCGTTGGACCATCGTCTTGTCCGGAGTGTGGTCCACCACACTAACGTCGCGGTTGCATTCTGCAGGATACCGCCGTGTTTGACACTATAGGTCGGCCGATTGGGATAGGATGCGGTCTTTTGCATCCTACCCTTGGGGGCAGGTTTGGTTCGCCGGAAGATCCCAGCGTTGTTGCTGATTCTGTTGCTGATGTGGTACTTCAGGGTATGGAACTTTTATTCCATCCTCTGTAGTGCCCATCGGAGGCAGATCCAGCCATGGTTTGGTCGCGTAAACACCAGCGCCCTTAAAAGAGGTATAATTCCGCCTCCAGGTCCTTCAAAGAGTCATTGCCAAGGCAAGTTCTGAGCACATCGGCAGGATTGGCGAGAAGCTAGTTCACCTTCCTTCGAACCCGTGCATTCTGGTCTCTCGCCAAGGCTGTCCAAGGAACTTCTGTCAGCCTTCTCTACCATCTCTGCACAGAGGACGACTCACTGGCCCATGCCGCAAAGGAGAAAGCCGATTTGTTAGGCTCTCTTTGCGTCCAACTCGACTCTGAATGACGGGGAACACACCGCCGATTATCCCGCGGTGTGATTGCTCCATGCCGGACGTGCGGTTTACACAGCGCTCGGTTCGCAAAGTACTCCTCTCCCTGGAAGTCAGCATGTCGAGTGGGCCTGATGGAGTCCCTCCCATTGTGCTGAAGACGTGTGCTCCGGAGTTGGTCCCGGTTTTAACGCATCTTTTCCGGTACTCCTACTCCCAAGGCGTAGTCCTGAATTCATGGAAGACAGCTTTGGTCCACCGATCCCTAAAAAAGGCGACCGCTCAGACCCGTCCAACTACAGGCCTATCGTCATCACCTCCTTGTTCTCCAAAATAATGGAGTCTATTATAAACTGCCAGCTCATGAGGTACGTTGAGGATCACCAGCTGATTAGTGACCGCCAATACAGTTTTCGTCGTGGTTGATCAGCTGGTGATCTTCTGTTCTACCTAACTCATAGATGGGCGGAGGCAGTGGAGTCCAAGGGGAGGCATTGTCCGTTAGTTTGGACATAGCGAAGGCCTTCGATCGGGTCTGGCACAAAGCGCTTCTTTCAAGCTCCTTCCTATGGGCTTCCCGAAATTGTGCAATTGATCACCAGTTTCCTTGCTGATCGGAGCATCGAGGTCGTAGTAGACGGTAAATGCTGTGATTACAAGCCTATCAACGTTGGTGTTCCACAAGGCTGCGTGCTATCACCAACGTTGTTTCTTCTGCATATCAATGATATGTTGCAAACTGGTAACATTCATTGCTATGCAGACGACAGCACTGGTGATGCCTTATATACCGGCCGTGCAAATATTTCTCGGGAAAACGTCATGAGTACCGGGACAAACTTGTGTCTGAAGTCGAGTCTTTGCTGAACAAAGTCTCGTATTTGGGGCGACTAAATCTAGTCCAGTTCAATCCCCAGAAGACACAAGTTTGCGCGTTTACCGCTAAAAGAACCCTTTGTCGTATCTCCTCAGTTTCAAAGCACTCCTTGTTGCTTCAGCCAGTATTGGAATCCTCGGTGTCAACATATCGAGTGATGTGCAGTTTCGTGGTCACTTGGAAGAAGGCCAAATTGGCCTCTAAAAGCTTGGCGTGCTCAGCAGAGCAGGACAGTATTTCATGCCGGTATACCGCTTGCAACTTTACAAGGCTCAGGTTCGGCCTCACATGGAATACTATTCCCATCTCTGGGCAGGGCTCCCAGTGCCAGCTCCTTCCACTTGACCGCATCCAGCGCAGAGCGGCTCGAATCGTCGACGACCGAGTTCTTTCCGATCGGCTTGACTCACTGCCACTGCATAGAGATGTTGCATCTCTTTGCGTATTTTATCGCATGTACCACGGGAGTGCTCTGAGGAATTGTTCGAACTAATTCCAGCCGCTCAATTTCACCATCGCACTTTGCGACAAAACTCGCGATACCATCCATACCACCTGGATGATTGGCGGTCCACCACTGTGCGATTTAGAAGAAGTTTTCTTCCTCGCACAACTTCCTTGTGGAATCGATTACCACCAGCGATTTTTCCGGACCGATGACTTAGGGACCTTCAAGAAAAGAGCCTACTCCTTTCTAAAAGGCCGGCAACGCATCTGCAATTCCCTGGTGTTGCGGTTGTTCATGGGCAGCGGTAGTCACTACCATCAGGTGAGCCGCATGCTCGTTTGCCTCTCTATAAAAAAAACATCCTAACTGATTGCGGACCCTTAATGTGCAAACTTAACACTCATTTGGGGAAACTATGTACTCCGCCCAGAAGAAGTGAATTGCTCACAGCTAAGCAACTTCTTCTATTCATTGAAGAGGTAGGGCTTAGCAGTGAACAGTAGACATAGCAGCGATCGCAATAGTTCTTTTAGGTCGCAGTGATACTGGTCTCTCTCTAGACCTGCATAGCGGTTCGCACATAAAAATCAATTGGGCTGTAAGTACGTATGGTTCTATAATTTTATTTAAAAAAATTAAAGTAATAAGTTCTTTTAATCGTTTCTTGCTTTTTATGATTACCAGTTTGTCATTTTGTAAATTTGTCTTTTAATTAACATTTTAGACTTTAGATAATTACATTATAAAGAGTCACTCTAACCATTAATTAATTTTACACTCTTTTTATTTCGTCAATATAATTACAGACTGAAAGCATTCCATCTTAGTCCTAAGTGGTGACTGCCTTTTTGTTTGAAAGCTGCAGTTGTCCATGGACTGCGATCTACTTATCATCAGGTGGACTACATTTTTGTTTGTCACCTCAGTTTTATAAGAAAAACTATATACCGCCGGCACATATCTGTGTCACATGTACAGATTTCTTAGTTTTTCTCCTATACGTGCACGCCAAGTGGCATTTAATTTGCAGTTAACAATTTTATTGTTGCCGACGGAGATTCATCTCGCGGACTATAAAGTGAGTGCTTATCTTTAGAACTACCACGACTCTGTAAAATATTATTATCACATATTACACTCACGCGGCGAAGGAAATAGACTAAAGTATGTGAAGTAAACGCGACGCGTAGGTAAAAGCGGAACCTCGTCATTTGAAGTAAATTCTCTTAATTTAGAGAAGCGTAATTTAGTAACGAACCTAATTCTAATAAAATTTTAGTTGTAAAATTGTTATAAATAACATTAAAAAGTATTGTTCTGAGCACTCTTAAATATGGTTCTGACTAAACGTAGTGATTATATACTCTTTGGTTCTGAGGGTCCTTTTAAATATTAACATATTCTTTGGAGCTTTTACAAAGGTGACCTTGGACTCATATATAAGTCTAAGACTTGACAGATTAATTATGCATTATGAAATGACCATGCCTGTAAAATTTTTTTTTCTTTTACATCCTAAATTTATTGACATTACACTGTTTTATTAAATTTTGATATGAAATGTTATTATAATTTTGCAATTTTCTAATTTTAATTATTCAATTGCATGTCGACGTGATCTTTGCATACCGATAAATCGGTAAAACATGTGTGTTCACACTATGTTATAAGACCTAAAAATGTACCATGTTTTATGTAAATAAATATTTTATTTATTTGCATAAAACAATAGTCAACGATTCAGTTGAGTGAATGCTGTAAAAATGCGGTCATAAAGAAGTAATGTTAGGGTGACTCTGAATGATAAGGTGAAAATTGTATGTTAAGAGAAGTGTGGTTTTGAGTTTGAAGAATGCCAGGATTGAGAAAGAATCGCATCGATGGTTTGGACACGTAGAATGAATGAATTAGGAAAGAGTGACAAAGCAAATTTATGCTGCAGAAGTGAGTGACAAGCTTGGCAAGGGACGAGCTGGACGTAAGTTAATCGAACGACCTGGCGATATATTAAACATGGCTAAGTTAAGAGTTCCTTAATCGACGAACATGTATGCTTAGATATATGGAGAGAGATATGTAAGCATTGTGCCAAATGGAAATCAGTAGTCTCTGCTTACCCTCTAGGTGATAGACGAGAGAATTTGTGTTTTGTTACTTCGTTATGTTATATTTCGAGTTTATGTTACGAGTATATTCTTACTACTTTCTACATGCAAGCTTTGTCAAGCAAAAACATGATTGATCGTTCGAGCACGTCGCAATATGGGCTGTAGCGGTTCAAATTATTTACTTTATGTTTTCAATTTACTTTCTGAGAGCGAAATGTACAATAGAATAGTTATATCGTGTCATAAAGTCTCGTTCCTTTTAAATGTCTGTTTCTTTACCGAGTCTAAGCTTAACATAGAAAACATAAAATGCTAATACTAAACAAAATGTATCGCATTTATGGTTTTAAGAACCAAATATTATCTTCGTAATCGTTATTACGTTAAACATAAGATGGACATATTATACAGTCCATAAACTATTGAAATTAAAAAAACATGCGTGAGTGTCGTGGAACACTCGGTTCGAACGAAGTTCTTCGTAGTATATTATTATTGATAAACGTATTATATTATTTATTAACAAATACAAATAAATGAATTACTAGCGTCTATTAAAATGAAGAGTCACTTAAATATAAAATAATATTTCTTTCATGGCAAGATAAGAAAAGTGCGAGGGAGATGGATATTATTCCATCTCGCTTCCTTATAGCCGCCGAGGCCTTCTACACTACGTCAGAAGGGGTCGACGGAAAATCTTACACTATTTGTCGCCTAGCCCCATCCGCCAAATCCGTACTGTCCGATAAAGAACTTCGTTCCAAAAAATTAAGCGTTTAATCAAAAGTAAAAAGGAATTCAAAGAACTAAAAGGATGAAAATTATACACAACTTCTGAATATGTCATCATATTTCATAGAAGAATTAAATCCCCGAAGCCGGTGCTAAGAG
Organism: Parnassius orleans; assembly: GCA_029286625.1. Taxonomy (NCBI): domain Eukaryota; kingdom Metazoa; phylum Arthropoda; class Insecta; order Lepidoptera; family Papilionidae; genus Parnassius; species Parnassius orleans. The sequence goes on along the minus strand of JAGSMP010000250.1, from coordinate 6,449 downwards.
ATAGTGTATTGAAGAATTAACTTGAACTTAACCACTGAACATGAGCACCTGGTATATTCATACCTACCTAAGGCAGATACCGCAACTAAGTAAGAATTAAATCGAGAAGGAAGCCAATACGATGATTCAGTTAAGCTGGGCGTCTCAAAAGCTCCTTTAGGTTTTGTCTGGGCCCATACCACAATGTCTGAGGACAAAAGTCAACAAACCGTTCTGCCTGTACTCACCTATGCTGGTGAAACGTGGACGCTGACAATACGCTACGCCACAAGCACAAAGACAACTAGAATCTCGTCAAACACTTACATTAAATATTTCAACTTATAAGGGCGGATATTTTTCTTAAAATTTAAATGAAACTTCCATTGATGTGTATATCGCCTATTTATTAAAAAGTATCATTTAAATCGATTCACTATTGACGAATATATCGCGTAACATACTTTACAAAAATACATAAGCTCTATTTGTTTTCCAGATTACGAGTTTCTTCACGATGTTTACCTTCACCGCCTGCAATTAACAGTTTCAAGCAGAGATCGAACCCATATTGCTTGTGTACTGTAGAATTTACGGCGAGCGTTTAAACCCTACCAGGTCGGGTTACTTTTATACAAAACTAATACGTAGCAGATGAAGACAAAAATTTGAGGAAATTAATATATTAAACTAGGCATCTTAGTACATTTACCAACTTGCCATGAAATAAATATTATTTTATTTTAAAGGACGCTTCATTTTAATAGACGCCAGTAATTCATTTATTTGTATTTGTTATATCCTGATTACGGATATCCTGATTTATTTCAGAGGTCAAAAGTGGGATATCATGTTGTATATTCTGGCATATATTAACATTCTGATTTAATTATAGATTAATATACTAATTACAAACTAAATAAATAATAGACTATAGAATGACCATAATAACTTGAAAACAATAAGTACCTGAATGATAAAAAATATAATAGCCTATTTCTATAAATAGAACAATTTTTGAACTAATACTCCTAGTACTTTATAATTTCGTACATCCAACTGAATGAATGAATGAATGAATGATTTTGAATGAATGAATGAATTATTTTTTATTCAATATTGATTATTACATAATACTTATTGAAAGTCATTTTTATTTACCACTGGTTCCGAAAATACCACTGTCCTGGGAAGAACCAGCAAGAAACCCAGCAGGACTTTTTTAAACATATTTCACTTAACAATAATTTTGTTTATATAATTTTAAATGAATTTTCATAGAACCAGCATGGTGGCGATCACCCTATTCTCAGGGGTTATTTTCATTCATGTATTCCTTGATATTATAATAACCCTTTTTGTACAGTTTTTCTTTGATAAAACTTTTAAACTTGTTTACTGACAAACTTTGAACATGTTCTGGGATTTTGTTGTGAAAGCGTATACACTGCCCCATAAATGAATTACTGATTCTGTGGAGTCTAGTAACTGGCATTACAAGTTTATGTTTGTTCCTAGTGTATATAGCATGAACATCCTTATTCTTATTAAAGCTATTTATGTTTTTATGTACATAAATTACATTTTCATAAATATATTGCGATGCCAAAGTTAATATGTTTATTTCTTTAAATTTTTCTCTAAGGGACTCTTTACAATTTAGGTTATAAATCGCTCGTACGGCTCTCTTTTGCAAAATAAATATGGCTTCAATATCAGTCGCATTACCCCATAGCAAAATTCCATAAGACATTACGCTATGAAAGTAACTAAAATACACTAATCTAGCTGTCTCAACATCTGTGAGACTTCTAATCTTTCTTACAGCATATGCTGCAGAACTAAGTCTGCTTGCTAATTTGGATATATGGGGCCCCATTAAAGTTTAGCGTCAATAGTAATACCAAGAAAAACAGTGGTATCCACAAGACTCAACCTCCCCATTTAAGAGCACATTAGTATTCGAATGTTTTACATTAGGTATTGTAAATTTAATACATTTTGTCTTATTGCCGTTTAAGAGCAAATTGTTGGCGTTAAACCAATGTACTAATTTCGATAGAGCATTATTTACATCGTCATAATTAATTGACTGCCGTTTGAGTTTGCAAATTAAAGAAGTATCATCAGCAAATAATACTATATCGTGATTGTCCCCTACAAGATAAGGTAAGTCATTAATATAGATTAATAACAGGAATAGGCCAAGAATCGAGCCCTGAGGAAGGCCCATTGATACTACTGATCCGGAGGAACCTTTACCATTGATCACGACTTTTTGAGTTCTGTTACTTAAATATGAAGTAATAAGTCTAGCGCCAAATTTTTACACAGTAATGTTGTAGTTTCTGATTAATGTCTCATGATGAACACAATCTAAAGCCTTGGAAAGATCACAAAAATACCTTAGGCATCCTGAATTCTCCCAGGCATTAAAATATATTTCATAAGCTCAACACCGGCATCAGACGTCGAGCGATCCTTGTAAAACCAAATTGGTTTTATGAAGTAATTTATTTGTATTAAAAAATTAACAATTGATCCAAAATTATTTTTCCAAAATTTTACTGAGAGTTGGTAGTACAGAAATAGGTCTAAAATTAGCAGGGTCCAATGTACTACCAGATTTAAATAAAGGTATTACTTACTATATTTCATTAAATCAGGAAACACACCAGAATCGATACAAGTATTAAAAATAATAGCAAGATAATGTGCAATTAAATCTATTATGGACGCAATGACTGTAATGGAAATCCCCACAAATCTGGTTTCTTTACATCAATGGTTTTGAAGTATTTTACAATATCTTGCGGTAATACTTTTCAAATATAAATTCTTTTAAACAAGTATTAACATTCTGTTTGAGTAATGACTCGGCGACAGTAGGAGAAGCATTCAATGACTCTGTTGTCAAGATAGGAATTTCAGTGAAATATTTCTCAAACACCGCTGCGACTTCTTAATTTGATTTAGTCAATTCATTGTTAATTTTAATTGATAGTTTGAGTTACGAGGTTTGTTTTTACCGGTTTTGCAGTTAAATATACTCCACGTCATTTTAATTTTATTCTTAGCAGTCTTAATTTTGTTGCTAATATGTAAAGATTTGGCTGTGGAGCAAACTCTTTAAACATTTTAGAATAATTTTTGACATATTCTTTAAAGCATCGGAAAGATTATATGATCTTTCGTGGTAAAGGACATATAACCTTCGTCTGCTTTTATGAATTCCTACTGTCACCCACTCATTAAATGCCTGCGACTGTTTCTGGAGAATGTTTTAGAAGTAAATGTTTTATTGAATTCATTGCTTATAGGGTAAATAATTCTTCATGTAAATAGTCTGCATTGTTCTTATAAGAAAGCGATGGAAGGTTTTACCATATTACTTCTAAATATCTCCAGGCGTTTTGCATTAATAGGAACAAACACAATTTTCTCAATTACCTGTTTTTGTGCATATAAGGTAATGAAACCAGTTGTCCACAGTGATCTGAACTCAGTTTTTGAATTATTGATTTGTTGATTGGTACAACACCTGTAAAAATAATATCAATACAAGTTGCACTACACCCTGCAATACGTGTAGCTTCAAAGAATAAATTATCAAGATTATAGGATTTGAACAAAGAGCGAAATTTAATACTGATGGAAGAAGTTTCCAGGAAATTGATATTAAAGTCTCCACATACTACAAGACATTTATTCTGTTTATTAAGCTTAACTAAAACTTCTTCCATAATTTTTTCAAAGGTATCTTAACTTAAACATGGGGTCTGTAAACACTGACAACAATAAGGTGCTCAAGCTCAACACATGCCATTTCTACAGTACGCTCAACAGAGAGGCTCACAATGTCTTTACGTTCTTTACATGATAAGGATTTATTAGCTAATATTAAGGAGCCACCACGTAATTTAGTATCTCTATTGAACAAACTGACCACCTGGTGATTACTGAAATTAAATATGGAAATGTAATCTTTCAACCAATGTTCAGTAATAAATAAAATATGTATATTGTTACTATTTAAAAATAATTCAATTTCTAATTCTTTGCTTAACATACCTTGTATATTTTGATGCACCAGGTTGATACAGTTTTTTTATTGCTATTTTGTGAAATTACACAATTATGTATTGGTAAGTTGTATTCTAAGCTATTTAAATTATCTTTGCTAGAGATTACCTCTATTGTCTTATTACCTAATTTAAATTACTTGGAACTAGTTCCAAATCAAATGTAAAATTATTTTGTTGCTCAATAAAAGCAGGTGTCAAGGTAGTCAAATCACTGACTGACCTTTAGATCCAACTGATTCTTAAAGCAATAACAGTTATACGAGAAATGATTTAAATTTCAACGAAATGTTATTTCATTTGAAGGATTTCGTTATTTGTGGTTAAGGATCAAAGCTTTCTCCGTAAGCCGCTCTTAATCCTTACCAATTGCTAAATAACTCCCGTTTCGTTAAATAGTGCAAATAGGAAGTACAACCTTAATTTTTACAGGTTTTGTTAATATTGTACGAATTAAATGATTTGAACATAGTTTTGCTATATTTAATAAATAAACAATATAACTAAACCTTAAAAAATAAAAACGACCCAAAAACTAAAATTCAAAACAAAATAAAATAATTTAAAAGCTTTTAAGTCAGCGTTCTTATTCTTCGATACACTATGTGGTAGCACTGACTTCAGAAACTATTATGTGAAAATTATTTAATTGACTTTAGTTTTGTGAAGTCGGTCTTCACTTTTAGTATAATTACTTGACTGTTTTAATTGTCATCAGCAATATTACAGGCTCAAAGTAATAACAAAATGTAGCTTAAACATTTTATTGCAAATTTGAGGTGGAATTTTTCTTCATATTTGGTGGGTTGCTTTCCCAAAATAGGACTAACTTTAAGGTTTTATGCCTATTTAAAAAAATAACATCAAAACCAATTCATTTTACTTTTACTTACTTACTGTACTTTTTGAAACCGGTTAAAAGCACAAATGGTTTTTATAATAACATGGAGGGTTGAATGAATCGTGCTTTTAACTGTACAGTAAACTAACAAACCTTGTTTTGTTTAAGTACTGATTTACTAATTTCTCAGCGGTGAAGGAAAGATCACGAGGAAACCTGCTTTTTAATATTGTTAATGTTTTAAGGATAGGTTTGCATAAGAATAATCAGTAATCGAAGAACAAGTTTTACAAAACCATATACAAAGAAAATTATGCCAGCGCTGTTAATCGTAATTAAATGTTATATTTTCATTCAATTAATTTCTCAAAATGGATGTCTTTTGTTCAGTTTGCTTTTCATGCAAAAACAGATGTAGCGCTAAATGAGTAATGTCCTTCAGACCAAATTTAGGTCAAGGCGCATAGTCTTAATGGAGACTAGTCATCGGTGCAGGTCAGGATTATAGTGCCCGAGTATACACAAGCAAAGGTGCACTCTCTATGGGTCGGTAATCCGACACGATTGAGAGAGATAAGGCGCAGTACCAACAGCTTTACGAGTTTTCCAAGGCATAGGGTGATACACCGCTAATTTCCTGATTCCGAGCTGCCTATGTGAATTTCGAATTTCGGGATCGAACCGGGTTGTGTGTGTTCCATTTGTGAGTACAATTTACAACAAAATTAGCACACTGTACAGATTTATTTGTCAGCTAAGTATACCTTCAATGCTGCCCAAAAAACAGAGTTGTAAAAACAAGAAACGAATAACTATTTCAACCATGCCTATTTTTATTAACAATTTTGTAAAGATAACAATAGAATAGATAACACTTTAAAATGGAGCTTTTTCGCCCTAACTGCCCTGGCATTCAGCTTGGCCTTGATCCGTTTCTGGGATATATTTTCGTACTCAGGATTGGACTATCGGACATAGAACGCTGTTAGATAAATTACTTTACCTTTTTCCTATACTTTGACTCATGTATATATATATATATATATATATATATATATATACACATATATATATGAACATGTTTTTTTAGTACACCCTTCAATTTTAACCATTGTTTGCATCAATCCTCTACGCAAAGGTTGTCGGGAAGAGATTACTTTCAGAGTGAATGAATAAATAAATAAAATAAACATCTTTGGAACACACCGACCGCCTCTAGTTGTTAAGGTTGAGATTTTTAAACCTCAATTTTGTTGAATTAAGTGCAATGTTACTATTATTATTTTTAATATCTCTAACTGTTCCAGCACACACAGTCTTACATTAAAGTCTTACATACATGTAATAAAGGGCTGCGACTGCTGAATGAACAAAGAAACGTTTCTAACTCACCTCTCTTAAATATCTTTAAGCCTGCTCTCTAATAACAGGACAGTATTATCGCATGACGCAGTCGCTCGCTACTTAGGTAGGGAGCCGTTGCGTCAGCGGGCTGTATAAATGGCAGTTGTTTTTGGCTCGCTCACTTAGCGGTCAGCCACCGCAGA